>CANBKX010000090.1:0-32444 GCA_947369275.1 Nemotelus nigrinus
TATCCTAATCAAGCTTCGGGTGTCACGCTTCATACGACTTGTATGTACTAAAATTCACCTACCTCCCAAACTACTCGCCATCCCATTCTAAAATTTTTATGATAAAACAAGTATAGTTTAAGCTTTGTTTTACTACAAAAATAAAAAAAAATTAACCTGGTCCAAGTTACTAAAATAACGAGTTGAAATGGTTACTTCCGGTTTCAAACAGGAAATTTTTATTTCCTTCCAAATCTAATTTTAAAACTTAAAAGAACAGTTGATTTTCTATACCAATCAATATGTTTAATGTTTTTAATATATTTTTTTCAATCTCAAAATCGGCTTCCAAAAAAACCCTTCATCAGCTTCTTCAATTCTTCAGAGGCCTATAACTCGGCAACTTAACTTCATTGAAGGAAAAAATTGTGCATCCACGTTCATATCCTCTAGAAGTACCATTATGCATAATTTATTTATTTATTTATTTATTTATTTAATCCCTTGCGCTACAGATATAATTCCAATTACAGCAACAAGAAAGCAAAAATAACAAAAAAAGAAATATGAAAAAGGAAAAAGGAAAAGAAATAACAGAAATAATTCAAAATTAGAAAACTAAAATTAGAAAACTAAAGACTAAAATTAGAAAACTAAAAACTAAAATTAGGACTAAGGTAAGTAGCAAAACTAAAAACTAAAATTAGGACTAAGGTAAGTAGCAATTCAAGGTAACATTTTTAATACATGCTTGAATTGTAAAAAAAATATGAACGAATAATATGAACGAAATTCGGAACCTCGACTTTTTTTCGTTGTCCGCTTCACGTGAAATGCCCCATATATATGACGAGTTTTCGGCGAAGCGATTTTAATACTAATGTTCGAAGAACATTAGTATTAAAATCATTCTTCGAACATTAGTAAAAACAAATTCAAAATACACCACTGAGATTGCAGCGTATATTGTGGGACGATATTCAGTATTCCCTAAGAGTGACATACAAGAAAGGAAAACAAATACCAATAGCTGATACACTCAACAGAGACTGCAATCCTATTAACGCGTATGACGAAGAAAAATATTCGGTAAAGATCATTTTATCGTTCACAGAAGAAGCACGCGAAAGATTTGTGAAGGCGACTAGTCAGGATACTGAGTTACAATTACTGAAATCAATAGTACTTCGGGAATGACTGGATAAGCACACCAAATTGCCTAAAATAATAGAAAAATATGCAAATTTCAAAGTAATAGTATCAAAGACCGAAACAAATAAAATCGTCAGAGATGTCCATGCAGGTCATGCTGGAATCGCAAGTTCACTTGCAAGGGCTCGCCAATCATTGTATTGCAAAAGCAACAACATTCGAGAATTTATCAAAAAATGCAGCGTATGTCAACAAACGCAACACAGCAATATACGCGAGCCACAGTTGCAGTGAGCCATACCAGACTACCCATTCCAATTTGTGTCCATGGACTTGTTTAACTTCAAGGGAGAGGAATTCATTTTGATTGCAGATCTCTATTTTAGCTTCATGGGTTTCAAAAACTTGAAGTCAGCAAACGCATCCAAGGTAATCGATAATATGCAAAAATGGTTCTCAGCCCACGGCATTCCGGAAATTTTGGAAACGGATGGTGGACCACAGCTTATATCTAAAAAATTTAAAGACTTCATTGTTGACTCGCCATTGAAACATCAAGTATCAAGCCCATATTATCCCAAATCAAACGGATTTGCTGAAAGAAATGTACAAACCGAAAAAAGTTTACTGAGAAGTTGTTGGCTTGATGGAACGGACGTTTATTTAGGATTACTGATGTTGCGTAATACGCCAGGGAACAGTACATTGAAATCTGCTTGCCAAAGGCTATTCAGTCGTACAACCAGAACTACTTTGCCGATCGCCAAAGACAAATTAAAACCTAAAATCATTGAAGGAGTGAGCCAAGAGTTGAAACAACTACGAATACTACAAAGCAACTATGCAGACAGAGCTGCCAAACCAATGGATCCATTGAAAAAGGGAGATCAAGTGCGTTTACAAACTGGCCCCCGTCAATGGATTGGCACTAAGATATGTAAATAGTGAGACACGATATCCGCAACCAGTTGTTGTAAAAACCAATGATGGCAAACGATACCGAAGAAACACGCAGCATATTTGCAAGACAAAGGTGACTCTGAGCATACCGATCACTTTTGGGCCCGAGTCGAAAAACGCAGCGTAAATCACCGCAAGGGTACTGCCGAGATCTGAAAGAAGAACCATTTTGTATCGGTGTTATGATGATCCATAAGCTGGGCATATGGGTGTCGCTGGGACATAAGCGCGGGTCGCACAAAACTTTTGTTGGCCTGGAATGAGGAAAGACATCGGGAAATATGTGGAAAAGTGCAAAATATGCCAAGCCTGCAATGTGACCAGAAAGACCCCAGTGAGCTTGATGCCAACCCGAGCAGGTGAGGCAACAGACCCGTAGGAGATGATCTGCATAGACATGGTAGGGCCATTACCGAAGTCTCCCCGAGGTCACTCCTATATATTGACCATTTTAGATTATGTCACGATGTATTCGGTGATATTATACGTGCGGACCGCAACAGCGATAGCAGTGTTTTGCATGCTCGAAGAACATGTGTTTTTAGTATACAGCGTTCCCAAGGTATTGGTGTGTGACAATGGGGTGCAGTTCCGGGAAAGCCAATTTAAGAAAGCGGTAGAAGAATATGGTATACGTGTGAGCTATACAGCTCTATACCATCCTCAGGCTGACCCTAACGAACGTCGCAATCAAGATATTAAATATATGTTGCGATGTTATGTGTCGGACAATCACCGTTTGTGGGATATAAATTTAGCCAAGATCTCATGTGTTTTGCGAACATACAAGCACGAGGTCACGGGGTATACCCCAATTTTTTTAAATTTCAGAAGATAAATGGTTACGATCCGAGATGGAATCGAGCCACCAGTAGACGCGGGATGGGACTCCTCACCTTTAAGAAACACGAGAGAGCTAAAAGAAATTTGCGGAGAGGTGATTCGTAGAATGCAGCAAGCCGCGAAATCAAGTAAAAAACGATTTGATCTTGGTCATCAAATAGGAAACTTTCAGGTGGACGATAAAGTGCGGAAGAAAAACTGTGTACTGTCCGATGCAAGCCAAAATTTCGTGGCAAAATTAGCTCCCACTTTTGTCGGTCCTTTCACTATTAAGTCGAAAACATCTGCGTGGACCTTTGAACTGATCGACACAAGGGGAAAATCTGCGGGTTACCGGCACGCGAAGGACACAAAGCAGTACATCGACGGTGAAAATAGCCCGGGTTGCACGGATTAAGAGTGCGCCGATGGAGCGAATGTATAATAAGTTATAAGATGATATGATAGTTAGTGGTGGCGGGTATGAAAAGCCCAGTCAAAATAGTTGTAGGAATAGTGTGGCGGAGGAATTGAGAGCGTCTGCAGAATTTAGACATATGTCAACGGGTGAAGGGTAGTGTAGATACAACTAGATTAAGCTTAGTGGTGAGTTTCCTCAGTGGTGGGATGGATTAGCTATTAAGTATCGCAATGAGAAGCTGCGAAATCTATAGTTGCACTCGAGGAAGTGCGTTGGTAGAATAATTTAAGGGTAATAGTTTGGTGTTCTAGAGCGCAACTTGCTTGGTATTAAAAGATTCGAATAATGGCAGACGGAAGTAGAAAGAAGCTAGCTAAGAGGTACGGGCTCTGAATGAGTCTATGGTTAGTATTTTCAAAATAAAAATAGAACGGGCGGTAATCAGACTAAGAAATTGGCTGGTCGGTTCTACGTAATCAAACTACAGTAAGGACAGGAAGAGCGTATTATTATTAATATGATGATGTTGATCAGAAAATAATTCCCGTGACTTTGGTGGTGGATCCTTTTTTTCTCACTACAGTTTGTTTATTGTTCCTTTTCCTTTCCATTTCTTTTGGTACTTTTTATAATTTTTAGTTCTTGAGACGTTTTTTTCGATTTCTCTTTGATAGTTGTAGTATAGTTAGCCTAAAATCGAGTTCGTCTTGCATTAGAATCTTATATAATATAGGATATACAAATACCAACACTATTCAAACCTAACCGGTGTATCAAAGAAGCATACATGGAAAGGCTGTATAGTGAACTTGTAGTGATCCAATTCAGAATGTTCATAGGTAAAAGAACGTTATCGGGCTCGTTAATATAATCGACTGGAGAATCTTAATCATAGCGTAATTTTGAATTCTGAATTAAAGTCAACTACGGTTTATAATAGGGAGAAATAGTGCCGAGAGTTCCCACTGGATTCTCTGTTTGAATTGTGAAAGTTGGTGTGAATAGTGGAATAAGGTTAGATAGGAAGTTATACAACTTGCGCAGAGCATCATCAACGTCAAGGCCACGAAAAAAAGAGAACCAGTTAATTCTTTATATTTCAATTGCCAAGCCGGTGAAATCAGCCCTGTGAAAGTTGAAATGTAATAAGGATGGGACTTTATTCCTCATAGAAGAAATTTCCAGAATAATAGGGGGGTAATGAGAATCAGAAGGAACATAAGGAAAAAGAGCAGCGCTTAAAGAAAGTGATGATTTTGGGATATTGGACAAAGCGAGATCCAGAATTCTATTGAGCTGAGAGAGGAAACAAAATGAGAGAAACGAAGACGTTATTAAAAAAACACTACTAGTTGAGATGATAGCCGAATAGTCACTATCCCAATCTAGAGTAGGGAGATTAAAGTCACCACATAGCAGAACGTAAGCGGTGGGAAAATGGCTGTTGAGGTAAGAAGAGAGTTCCGCCAGGAATTGTTCATAAATCGACAGAGGAAGGTTACAGGGGATATATATCGAAGCGACGACTAAGGTTTTGGCAGAAGGTAAGGAGATACGCACAAAAATACATTCAATAGGAGGACAGAAAGGGAAATCACGACAGAGTGTTCCGTTGAGTGCTTTATTTATACCGATGAGGACGCCTCCACCACTGGATTTACCACTAATTAAACGATCACGGTCCTTGCGGAAAACTATATAGTCGGGTAAGATTTCTGAACTAAATATATCATCAGTGAGCCAGGTTTCTGTAAGGCATATTATATCGTCCGCAGCTAAAGTGTTAAACGAACTCAATGGCGCTGTAAATGCGCAAATGGAAATTTTAAAAAAAATTGATCTACGGGTCAGGGCCTTAGAGGATAAACCAGTTCAGTCTGAGGTCCCATTGACTGTTCCAAGAAATGAACAGGATCTGAAGGAAATATCAAAGCTACCAGATTCTGTGAAGGAGCTAAATGTTTTCGACGGAAATCCTGTGGAGTACATCTCTTGGATTCGCAGTGTCGAAAGTATTTGAAAAGACTATGAAATAGTCAGAACCAAGCCAATATACCGCGCAATTTTGCAAAGTATACGGCAAAAAATTAGGGGAGCTGCAAATGCAGCTCTCATATCTTACAACATATTTGAAGATGATTGGTCGGCCATGAAGAAGTGCTTATAACTTCATTATGCGGATAAGAGAGACATTAGAACACTCGAGCACCAGCTCGGTAGCCTTCGTCAAGGTGCGATGTCAATTGACGCTTTTTACGCTAGAGTTAACCATCAGTTTTCACTTATTATTAATAAGCTGAGAATGGAAGACCATTCGACAGAAACAACAAATGTCCTTGCCGAAACCTATCGTAACCGGCCTTGGACGTATTTATTAGAGGACTAAATGGAGAACTCTCCAAAATTCTGATGATTCAAAGACCGCAAACGCTTCCTGAAGCCTATACTATATGCTTGGAAGTGCAAAACTTGAACTACCGCAATTTGTCTGTCCATAAAAGGGACGCGGTAAATGAAGTCACCGCACCCGTGAACCAAATTTATCCCACGAAAACCGATAATTTTAAACCAAAACCACCCCCCAGACAATTAACTTGGCAAGAGAAAAATGCTGCATATAATATGCTACATCAAAATCGAAACGAACCTTGTTTTTCCGGTCAGTATAAGGCTCCACCTCCTAGGCCTATTTATCCGAAACCACCGGTACCTATGGATGTCGATCCTTCTGTTCAAACTCGCCTGGTCAATTATATGAACCGGCCACCAAATAACTTTACATCTAAAAGATCTAACGATTCTTCTAACGTGGTGCATAAACAACAAAGGCTTTATAACATCCAAACTGAGCCTTACCAAGAAGAGCCAGAATATGAAGAAAATTTGGAGGGTCCTGAACAGGAACAAGAAGTGATCCATGAATCTTTAGACGATATTGTCCCCGAGATAAATTTTATTATAGACACCTATCAGGCATCCCTTACTTAGAGTATAAAACTCCCAGTGGCGATGTATTAAAATTTCTGGTGGATACTGGTGCCAACAAAAATTTCATAACAGAACAATTAGGAATAAATGCTAAACCGATAGAAAAACCATTCAAAATTCAGTCGGCAGCCGGAGAACTGGAAATTGACCGCAAAATAACGGGAAAATTCTTTGCCTCCTTAGGAATCAGCAAAACCTTGGTGTTTTACATTTTGCCCGGACTTAAATCGTTTGACGGGATAATTGAAGACGATGCGCTACGTGAACTAGGTGCAGTAATCGACAGGAAACGAAAAACTTTAACTTTCGAACCAGGAGTAGAAATACCTCTCAAATCAAAGCAATTCACTCAAGTCAACAGCCTACAAGTTAGAGATCAGCATCTGCACAATTCAACTAGACAAAAATTAAGGGATATCCTGGAGAAACATAAAGCTGTTTTCGGACCAATAAGCGATACTGAAATTGATGATACTATCGTAGTTGCTGAAATTCGGACTTCAACTGACGAGCCCATTTATGCTCAAATGTATCCTCCTCCAATGAACTTACGCCCTAAAGTCAACAAGCTTATAAAAAAATTAGTAGACGATGGCATAATTAGACCATCTAGAAGCCCTTACAATTCACCCTGTGGGTACTTCTGAAGAAGCTTGACGCTTCCGGAGAAAAAAAATAACGCCTAGTAATTGACTTCAAGAAACTAAATTCTGTTACGATTTCAGATACATATCCTATCCCGGATATATCAAGTACCGTTGCAAGCTTAGGTAAATCCAAATTCTTTTCAACGCTTGACCTGACATCTGGCTTCTATCAAATACGAATGCACGAACGCGACATTCCAAAAACGGCTTTTTCAACCTTGAATGGGAAATATGAATTTTTAAGACTACCCTTCGGCTTAAAAAATGGGCCAGCTATCTTTCAAAGAATGATAGACGACGTTTTGAGAGAGCATATTGGGAAAATCTGTTATGTGTACATTGACGATATAATTATCTTCGGCGAAAATGAGAAAACCATTTAAATAATCTCAACACTATTTTCGAAACGTTAGAAAGAGCCAATTTAAAAGTAAACTTGGATAAATCCGAATTTTTCAAAGAGCAAACTGAGTTTTTGGGCTACCTTGTAACTCCGGAAGGTATTAAACCGGACCCGAGGAAAGTTGAGGCAATTGATAAAATAAAACCACCAAGTAACTTAAAGGAGCTTAGAGCTTTTTTGGGTCTGGCTTCCTACTATAGGCGTTTTATCCAGGATTATGCCAAGATAGCTAAACCTCTCACCAACCTTACAAGAGGAATAACTTCCCAAACTAAAGCAAGCCAGTCCAAAAATGTGAAAATTTCTCTGAATAAAGAAGAAATAAAATCATTCAACAACCTTAAAGAGCTTCTTATGTCGGCTGAAATCCAAACGTTTCCTGATTTTGAAAAACCATTTATCCTCACAACAGACGCTTCAAATCACGCAATTGGAGCAGTTCTGAGTCAAGGAGAAATTGGTAAGGATAAACCTGTAACATATATCTCGCGATCTCTTAATCGCACTGAAGAGAATTATGCCACTAATGAAAAAGAGTTGTTGGCAATTGTTTGGGCATTAGATAATCTTCGTAATTATCTTTACGGTGCAAAAAAAATTAAAATAATAACAGACCACCAGTCTCTCACCTTCGCTTTGAGCTCCGAAAATACGAACTCTAAATGAAAAAGATGGAAGGCAAGAATCGAAGAGTACAATTGTGAACTACTGTACCGACCTGGAAAAACTAATGTTGTGGCTGATGCTTTATCCAGACTCAAAACTGAGTGTAACAATCTAACTGCAAGTACCACGGATACAGCGCTAGACAGCTCAACTGAAACCGCTCGTAGTACCACCACAGATACCGCTGAAACTATTCACAGTGCAGAAGAAGATAGTTCAGATTTAATTCCTCATTGCGAAGTCCCAATTAATGTATTCAAAAACCAGATAATTTTCGGGGAAGGTAAAGCGATCGCTTATGAGGAACCACATCCTTCCTACAAGCGACACTACATTGGTACATCCACGCACAATTGGGACAAGCCAGTAATAATTCAATTGTTAAAAGAAAAACTAAATTTCGGCGTAATCAACGGAATCAAGATACCTGAGGAACGTATCTCTATGTTGCAAGAAATTTACAAAGACCATTTTTCTACAGCCAAAATAAGAATTACCCAGAGAATAGTGGAGGATATTGCAAATGAAGAAAATCAGATGCGCATTATCGATAAAAAACACCGCAGAGCGCATAGAAATGCCGTAGAGAATAAAGATCAAATATTAGAGCAATATTATTTTCCACAAATAACTAAAAAAATAAAAAAATATATCAAGCAATGCGAAGTGTGTAATTCCTGCAAGTACGATCGACATCCTATAATGCCAGAGCTCCAACCAACACCTTTGCCAACTTACCCATCAGAAATATTGCATATTGACATAATTGAAATCCAAAACAGCAAATATATTACCTGCATAGATAAATTTTCAAAGTTCGCAAAATTCTTCCATATCAAGGACAAATCTGTACTCCACCTCCGCGGCAAAATCATCAAAATTCTTCACTTTTTTACAGTGCCCAAAATCTTAGTAATGGATAATGAAAGTAGCTTCAGCAGCCCAATAATTGAGAATTACATCAAATCGTTAGACATTCAAATTTACAAAACCCCTACAGCCAAAAGTGAAGTTAATGGCATCATTGAACAGGAACAGTCATAGAAATGATTAGGTGCCTCAAAATAGAACACCCAGATCTTACCTTGAAGGAAATTGTTGAGGTTGCTGTGGATTGGTATAACAATTGTTAAAAATATTTTACTAAGACAAATGTGAATACTAACGTACAGGCAATACAATGAACTATAAAATTATGAACACAGTGAGTTGTGAACTTACTATTGCATGTACACAAGAATACAATAGAATACGACTGTGTAATTTGGTTGAATTCTAATTGAATGCAATAAATTAGTCTTTAGTTGAAGCTCAAACGACGCGTTTTGATTTAATTAGCTTATCAAAAACAATACCATCCATTCGGTTACAAGCAAAAAACCCGCTGACGTCTTCTTTGGTCGCAGCCAAAGAATTAACTATCAAAACCTCATAAACTTTCAAAATAAACTAAACGTTGATCTAGCAGAACAGATAAAACAGCACCAAAACCGGAAAATCCTTCGTGAAAATTTGAAAAGAAGTAAGCCAAAAAAATATAAATCTGGGGACAAGATTTTTGTCGCTGAAAAAAGGAGAAGCGGCAAGCAGAAACCACCCTACAAAAGAGAAATAGTTGCAAAAAATAATAAAGTTACAGTTACAACCATTTCTGGCAGAAGAATACATAAATCCAACATAAAGAACATCAACTCTGACCAATGATCTCTTTCCAGGATTCTGGCACAATGTTCTCACGCAACACTCAACATATATGAATACAACACACCAATTATTACAATAAAACAAGGTGAAGGGCGGATTATCGACGGCAACTTTAGGATAATTCATGTGATCAACCTTACCCTGTACGAAGATCTAACCAACAAACTGGCGTTAGTCATAAAAAAATAATGTATCTAACCACAGCAGCATAAAGCCTCAAATCGAATACCAATTGCGAAAAACCTACAGACTTTTGGATGTTTTAAAATTTCGAAATCATAGAATCGCACGGTCAATAAATTGGATCGGTTCTGCATGGAAATGGATCGCGGGGAACCCGGACGCCACAGACTGGCAGCAGGTAATGCAAAATGAGAACCAAATGATTGCGAACAACAACAAACAATTCAAAATTAACAATCACTTGATGGAAACAGTTAACGCCTTAATTGCTGATTACAATAAGATAACGAACACCATTAATCGTAGCGAAAGCGAGAAATTTGAACAAAAAATGTATAACAAAATTAACATCATCCGAGATGAATTAAATGATATACTCTTAGCATCGCAACTTGCCAAAGCAGGAATAGTCAGCTCGAAACTACTAGAAAAAAAGGAAATCGATCAGATTTTATCAGAAACCAGTACGCTTCCCTACAACAATTACGTCGAGGCAATCGAATTCGCAGAACCTGCAATGGTTGCAACAAACTCAACATTACTTTATGTAATATCTCTTCCAAAAACAACCACACATTAATATAGCCATACCCAAATAAGGTCTACCATAAAAGATTCTAAACAATTACACCTAAAGCTTAAAGCTCTTCTTACCAATTCGCATGAACAGTTCGGAATACTAGAAAAATGTAAAACGATTAAAAATACGACAATCTGCAGAAAGGAACAATTAATTACACTTGGAGATGATACTTGCATTCCACAGCTCCTTCACGGTCGAAACGCAAAATGTGATGTTCTATACAACCAGGACACTATAACTGAGCATATCGGAAATAATATCGTGTTCTTGGCAAATTACAACGGGAATCTAACACATCAAGGGCAGACTAGACGCTTGAAAGGGAATTTCGTTATCCAGCTTTCTAACGACACATTCTATTTAAACGATCAGGAATTCACGAGCAAGGAAATTGTAACTTACCAGATCCTACCACCAATTCTTCAGGCCAATCTTCTCGAAAAAGATGTTTAACTTGATTTCAAATACCTACATCGGCTTCATTTGGAAAATGTTTCGAAATTGCAAAAGTTCACCACTAATTATGCAATATCAGTCGTTTCAGATATTTTCATCATAATTGCAGTTATAATGACCCTCACTATCATCGTAGCGTGCTACATCAAGCCCAAGTTCAAGGCCACCCAGATTGACACCGTGATACCGTTATCAACATGTAACATACATCAACAGCCAGACGCCATCCGAAGGTCGTTGTACGAATTGAACCCAATAAATGTGAACTTCTAGCTGATCTACGGGCCGTAGACTTTCGAAGGGGGAAGAGTTAACATACACCTGAGCTCCACTGAGACAACGCTGAGTCAGCCGATCACACGACTCAACATGCACCTGATCGAGCATTTCCCAGTCAGCAGATCTCACGAAAATCAATCAATTGTTTAAATATGTAATCGATCTCTATTCTTTGTCATATTGTTTGTTTGATTGAATTGTCACAAATTGATTGTCATAAATAGAACCTACCTGCAAATGTTAGCTTCAGTCGAGAAATACATCTGTAATAATTAAAATCGTGTTTTTGCTAATGTTCGAAGAAGAACATTAGTATTAAAATCACTTTGGCCAAAAATTCATATTTCTATATATATATATATATATATATATATATATATATATATATATATATATATATATATATATATATATATATATATATATATATATATATATATATATATATATATATATATATATATATATATATATATATATATATATATATATATATATATATCATAAAAAAATTTCAGTGAAAAAATCTCAGGAACGCACCATCCGATTGAGCTGAAATTTTCAGGACACATTGGCGTATATGCAGAATAGTGCCAGGTCTCACAAAAAGTAAATAATCTTTAACCCTTTGGCGCCGGCGGCCATTTTAGTGGGTTTTTTTAATATACCTATTATTCCGTACACAAATAACTTTTAAAAAAATAAAGTTGACGACATAAGTTTCGAACAAGTTTTACATGTGAATTGGATAATGTTTTGGAATTTTTTAACCTCATGTGTGCGCTGGGTGCCTTAAAAAAGAACGGGAAAATTTGAAAATTTTTAAATTGCGATAACTTTTGACAGAGCTATTCCATGAATACGAAATTTTCAGCACATGTTTGTTTTATTTAGTTGTAGATAAATGTACGTTTTAATGAGCGTGCTGGCAACCCTGTAGCTAGGGCAGGCACTGAAAGTGAAAACCTCCAAATCATCGTCTCTCTTCAAAAATGTCGTTTCTTTAAAAAAAAGCCACTCATATGTAAATTTTGTGCTTTGTTTACATAAACAAAGAAAAAAATTTGATATGGTATAACGGGTACGCCTGGTAACCCTTGCCCAAGTTACCTATATTTTTAGCATAAAAAACTTCTGTTCACGGAAACTCACGATCCGATGAACAGAATTTATTGAAATTTCCAGAATGTATTGGTCTTAAATAGGACCAAGTCTGGTAGAAGTGATTTTGAATTGCGAGTGATTCTGTGCCAGTGGTGCCATCTTGAAAAATCACTAAAAAAGATAACTGCTTCTAGCCCTATAAATTCTGATTGAATCGTTCGATTTTGATGAAATTCACATCGTAGCTGCACCTTACTTCAAGCTACGTCTGGTAGAAATTTAGTTGAAAAGTTCGGTTGGAGCTGCCAGCTATGATAATTTTGGTGTCTTGAATTTGAAAAAATAAAAATTTGGAAGTGAAAACATTCAAACCATCGACTATCCTAAAAAATGTCCGTTTCTACAATAAAACCAATCTGTATACAAATCTTATGCTTAATCTACACAGTCAAAGTAAAACTTTGGAAATTTCATGTCGGACAAGAACGGTAACCCTTTCTCAGTTAACCTATATTTTTAGCTTCAAAAACTTCTGTTCACGGGAACTCACGAATCAATCATCTGATAGAATTGAAATTTACAGAATGCATTGGACTTAAATAGGGCCAGGTATGAAAGAAGCGATTTTGAATTGTAGGCAACTGTGTTCCAGTGGTGCCATCTTGAAAAATTACAAAGAAAAAAAAAATGCTTTTTGCCCTATGAAATGTGAATAAGTTACCAGATTTTCATGAAATTGACACAATAGCTGAACCTTACTCTAAACTCTGTTTGATAGAAATTTGGTTGAAAAATTCGATTGGTGCTGCCAGTTATGGTAATTTTTGTGTCTTTGGTTTTGAAAATTCGCTCAGGAAAATAAAACTTTTTGCCCTATAACTTCCAGTGCAGTCATGAACTCAATACGAACTTCATACAATAATTAGAACCTATAATAAACATTATTCAAGCCAAATTTGGTTGAGAAGCCATGATAGGGTTGCCAGCTACTGTTGGTTTTGTGTGTGTTTGCAATATCTTTACTAAGCGGTTTAATCTTAGAATTTTCAATTGGCTATGATATTGTAGTGACACTAAACAGCAAATATTAAGCTTTCGATTATTTGAAAAAACTCGCTGCAGGTAACCCTAAATTTCTTTATACTCCTATAACTTTTAATGTTATATAACAACGTGAAGCAGATGTGATATATTCTTGGCTTTGATACTGGCGAAAGGTTGCCAGCACGAGTCGGTTGTGCTACTTTTGTATCAATAAATGCTTACAGTTAGTATTCATACCGGAAACATTTACAATGAAAATAAATAACCGATGTTTCAATTCCCAAATTTCTGCAAATTTTTCGGATCGCAGCCCCAAACTCCAACTTCAGTTACAGTGCTGCAGGCACTGAGCATTTTCTTCATTGATATTATATGAGATGTTGCTTTCAACATTTTGTGAAATAAGCAACTGATAACGAATATAATTAACCCGTGTTTTGCTCTCATAAACGTTGAAATTCATGCCAGTGGTAATATCTGAAACCTTCCACCATATGAGTTATAATGCATTCTTGAGACAAAAGTAAAACGTGGCATTTGAAACAATTTGGCCGTAATAAGCAGCGCATGTGGTGGAATATGCACTCAAAACCTGCACGATTCTTCTACTGTTCTTCGAACATAAGTGTTTCTAGTGGTTCAGGTGCGCTAGAGTTTTTTACTAATGTTCGAAGAACATTAGTATTAAAATCGATTCGGCCAAAAATTCATATTTCCATATATATATATATATATATATATATATATATATATATATATATATATATATATATATATATATATATATATATATATATATATATATATATATATATATATATATATATATATATATATCATCAAAAAATTTCAGTGAGATAATCTCGGGAACGCGCCATCCGATTGAGCTGAAACTTTCAGGATACATTGGTGTATATGCAGAATAGGTCCAGGTCTCTTTAGATGTCAGTTATTGTTAACCTTTTGGCGCCGGCGGCCATTTAAGTGATATTTTTAATATACCTATTTTTTCGTGCACAAATGATTTTCGCAAAAATAAAGTTAACGAAATAAATTTCTAACGTGTTTTACATATGAATCGGATAATGCTTTGGAATTTTTGTATTGACCTTAAATAGGACCAGGTCTGATAAAAGTGATTTTGAAATGCGGGCGATTCTGTGCCAGTGGTGCCATCTTGAAAAACCACTAAAAAAGATAACTGTTTTTAGCCCTATAAATTCTGATTGAATCGTTCGATTTTGACGAAACTCACACAATTGCTGGATCTTATTTTAAGCCACGTTCGGTAGAAATATGGTCAAAAAATCCGGTTGGAGCTGCCAGCTATGATAATTTTGGTGTCTTCATTTTGAAAAAAAAAATTTGGAAGTGAAAACATTCAAACCATCGAATATTCAAAAAAATGTCCGTTTCTTACAATAAAACCAATCTGTATATAAATCTTATGTTTTATCTACACGTTCAAAATAAAACTTTGGGAATTTCATGTCGGACAAGAACGGTAACCCTTTCTCAGTTAACCTATATTTTTAGCTTCAAAAACTTCTGTTCACGGGAACTCACGAATCAATCATCTGATAGAATTGAAATTTACAGAATGCATTGGACTTAAATAGGGCCAGGTATGAAAGAAGCGATTTTGAATTGTAGGCAACTGTGTTCCAGTGGTGCCATCTTGAAAAATTACAAAGAAAAAAAAATGCTTTTTGCCCTATGAAATGTGAATAAGTTACCAGATTTTCATGAAATTGACACAGTAGCTGAACCTTACTCTAAACTCTGTTTGATAGAAATTTGGTTGAAAAATTCGATTGGTGCTGCCAGTTATGGTAATTTTTGTGTCTTTGGTTTTGAAAATTCGCTCAGGAAAATAAAACTTTTTGCCCTATAACTTCCAGTGCAGTCATGAACTCAATACGAACTTCATACAATAATTGGAACCTATTATAAACATTATTCAAGCCAAATTTGGTTGAGAAGCCATGATAGGGTTGCCAGCTACTGTTGGTTTTGTGTGTGTTTGCAATATCTTTACTAAGCGGTTTAATCGTAGAATTTTCAATTGGCTATGATATTGTAGTGACACTAAACAGCAAATATTAAGCTTTCGATTATTTGAAAAAACTCGCTGCAGGTAACCCTAAATTTCTTTATACTCCTATAACTTTTAATGTTATATAACAACGTGAAGCAGATGTGATATATTCTTGGCTTTGATACTGGCGAAAGGTTGCCAGCACGAGTCGGTTGTGCTACTTTTGTATCAATAAATGCTTACAGTTAGTATTCATACCGGAAACATTTACAATGAAAATAAATAACCGATGTTTCAATTCCCAAATTTCTGCAAATTTTTCGGATCGCAGCCCCAAACTCCAACTTCAGTTACAGTGCTGCAGGCACTGAGCATTTTCTTCATTGATATTATATGAGATGTTGCTTTCAACATTTTGTGAAATAAGCAACTGATAACGAATATAATTAACCCGTGTTTTGCTCTCATAAACGTTGAAATTCATGCCAGTGGTAATATCTGAAACCTTCCACCATATGAGTTATAATGCATTCTTGAGACAAAACTAAAACGTGGCATTTGAAACAATTTGGCCGTAATAAGCAGCGCATGTGGTGGAATATGCACTCAAAACCTGCACGATTCTTCTACTGTTCTTCGAACATTAGTGTTTCTAGCGGTTCAGGTGCGCTAGAGTTTTTTTATTCTCGCCTCCGTTTAAGAAACGTTAACTCCATTCATTCGGTAACAAACAGGAGACCTAGCGACGTATTTTTCGGAAGAGAACAGCAAATAAATTATCAAAATTTAGTAGATTTTAAAAACAAAATCAATGACGATTTGATAAATCAAATTTGAAGGAAGCAGAAGCGTAAGCTGAACGACGAAAATCCCAAAAGACAAGAGCCAAAAACTTATGATTCTGGACAAGCCATATACGCAGCATTGAAACAGATTCAGGGCAAACACAAACCTATTTTCAAGAAAGAGATCGTAGCCAAAGACAATTAAGTTACCGTAACGACCGCCAGCGGCAGGCGAATTCATAAGTCGCAAATAAAAACTCCGGGCAATAAGGCATCTTTCCTCTCGTTTCAGTATAGCGTAGACAAACCAAACCAAATTAGTATCTAGGACCAATAGTAACTATCAAGTTAGGAAGCGGACGAATAATAAACGGCAGCATGAAACTGATACACGTCATCGACTTAAACAACTATGACGAGCAATACAAGATTAACAGAAATCTGATGGGCTCAACGAATGCGATGCTGCGGCAATACAACAACATTATTGGACACCTAGACGACCGCATCACCGATAAATATGAGCAAGTATGTTCAATCAATTGAGTATCATGCGGAATTAAGTAAATGAAATAGTGCAGGCTGAACAGTTAGCTAAAAATTGAATCAAATATGAGTAAATATGTTCAATCGACAGAGTATCATGCGGAATTAAGTAAATGAAATAGTGCAGGCTGATTAGTTAGCTAAAAATTGAATTGTCAACTCCAATTTATTAAACAAGGAAGAAATTAACCAACTTATAGCGCAAATTGAAACACTTCCCTACGAAAACGAGGTTGAATCTGTAAAATATGCCGAACCAACAATGATAGCAAAAGGATCACTTCTGTTGTACATTATTTCACTGCCCAAGACCGGTCGAAAAGAATACAATCACGTCACCGTTAGACCAACAACTAAGAACCATAAGCAAGTTTATATGCAGTCTCAAGAAAAACTAACCAGCGAGATGGAAAATTACATCATAAAGAAAGCATGCAACAATATCAAGAACGTCACGATTTGCAAAAAAAAAGCCAAGTTACCAAATTAGACAATGACCACTGCGTCAGTCGTCAACTAAAAGGAGCAACAACGAAATGCACGTACGAATACAACCAAAAGGAAAAAACTGAATTAGTCAGCGACAATACAATATTTGTTAAGTTAGAGCTCTTTTGCTCTAACTGGCTAGCCCAGGTACTAGACCTGTGCTAGGTGCGATGAACGAAGAAATTGAGCTCCCTTGCTCTTCGGCAGATTTAGCCCAGTGGCGCTATATGAAATGTTAAGTTAGAGCTCTTTTACTCTAACTTGCTAGCCCAGGTACTAGACCTGTACTAGGTGCGATGAAAATGAGCTCCCGATAGCTGCTATGTGATTATCTCTGTCTCTAGCCCAAGTTCTTAAACCTGTGCTAGACCTTATGTTCGTTGAATAGAAACGCACGGATTGAATGCTAGGACAATACTGACTTACTTTATTTCAATTATCTTACTTATATAGTACTTAATTGTACTTCATATTCAATGTATGCACAACGTGAACTACACATCCATACATCGTGAGACATAAGTTCTGATCACGTTGTACATACACAGCGAATTTTTGATCTAGAATTTCTTCACTGAAATCTCGGTCCAGTGCAACATGATCATTGCCTTCACACCGTGAGACCGAAATTGCAGTCGTCGCAAATTCTTTACAACATTTTGTCTGGCAAATGTAGACAAAACTTTACTTGCATACACCCAAGCGTGCAACTATCAAATTTTGCTTGCCTGGTATATGCAAGTGTGGGAATTGTTTTATGCTAATCGTATTCTATCTTATGTTGAATTCGAACATCCTCCCCCGCGTTGAGCAGTCCGCTCAACATTCTCCCGGGCTAGTTGGCACGCTGTGTCTTCTTGGGAGTGGAACCGGTTTCTTCGAACGTCGTTTGACCTTGACAAACCAGCCGATAGCGATACTGAGTATCAGGGCGAGGCTTAGAGAGCTGACGGTGTAATGATGGATATCGTGAGCCCGCATAGTGTCAGGGAGCTCAAAATTCTGGTCTTGGATTTTATCCTTTAGCTGCTTAAGATCTTCTAAGGATGCGCGATATGGGAATGATGTCAGGTTAGTGACAACATCGACCGGTGGCATACTGTCGGCGAAGCTTCCAAGTTTGCTGTAGGAAGTCCCTGTATTACTGGTGTATATTTGCCGACCGTGGATGGTTGATAGATCGTGCTTAATGTTGCAGTCGGGCTCCACCTTGATCAATCCTGATCCTTCTATACTAAGTGTACTGCTGAAGTTGTTACACACAACATTTATGGAAGTTTTGGCAGTAACAGCATAGATCCATTCATTTGAATGTGCAAGCTGGAGCCAAACCGGCCTCGTCTTAACTTCACACAGCTGGCAATGATGTGCAAGTGGCAAGTCGTTTATTAGCAATATTTCGCATGTACTAACGTTGGCTCCTTTATGATAGACAGGGTGAGATTGCCCACACACGTACGTTGATAGTCTGAGAACGAAACATGATGAAAATTCATGCTGTGATAATGGATAGTATCGATCACGATGAGGACTAATTGCGAGATACGGTGAAGCTGGTACGATTTTAGTTAAGGTGTTGTTGACAAGCGTTGGTATGGGCAATAGTCTAAAAAGCTCATATGGTTCTATGTTGACAAGTGGTAGTTTTATTTCGAAGATGATTTGATTACTGGTATTATGGGCGCTTAAAGTTGACAGCTTGAATAGCTGAACTATGTCCTCGGCTTCAACGGGTAAGCGTAAATTGTCGGGTAAATGAGCCTTGATAACTGTCATCTCCCTATGCAGCTGCGTTGGTGATAGCAACATCGGATTTAATTTGCCGTGCTGTGTGTCTGTGATAACGTCCAGTAACGCCAATTGTACTCGACCTAGATTTGATGTGATCAAGCTTAATTGAATGGACAAAGCTAAAAACTGGTTCAGCAGCTTGCGCTGATAGGCTTCTCCATTTGGATCCTTTAATTCGTTCTTAATTCTATCTAGTTCATCATCCAGTGTTCTGAACTTTTCCTGGACAGCCAGCTGATCTTTCTTGATGATGTTCAACGTATAGTCTATGACAGAAGTTTGGTTCTTCAATAACGACACCAGATGACTTTGATTTTCTTTGACGCGGTCAATCGTCTTTGACATTTCTTGAGCATAATCACTATCAAGGACTCCGAATAATGATCTAGCCACATTACCGACAACGTGGAATGCCCCTCTTTTTGCTCTGGATCTGAGCAATATATTTTCCTTCGATAGTTCATCCTGAATGCCTTGCAATTGTGTTACTAAGGGATTACAGTGGTTTTTCTGATTTATATGCCCACAGAGTTTCTGCAATGTCACCGTCCCGTTAGATAGCGCGTGGTATTCTTCCCAGTACGGATGCAGGTCGTAATACACAATGAACCTCCATTCGTTGGTCGTTAGCCATGCTCTTCCTAAAGATTCAAAATGTATCCCCAGACGAGGTTCTAGCTGCGTAATTTTCACCGGCTCACTGTTTGCGAAGGGAACTAGCAAACATGTCAATAAAATGGACATCAAGGATGATCCACGATATATTCGTGCTTTTTTCTTAGGAGTTTCACCGTCCTGCCGGTTCGAAGATCTGCTGGCCTCAGATGGTTCACCAGGTGAATTCGTCAGTATGGGGTGCCCTCGATCTTGTGATGAGCCAGTGTAGTTGAATTCGTTGTCCCCGGATTCACTCGTCTCTTCCTCTGTCGGTTAGGGTGAAAGGCTATGTATTGGTCTCCGTAAGACACCTGACGCTGTTTTCACATCAGCGACTCGTACAAAACCGTCTTCTCGAGCATACGTTTTAATGATTCTGCCTAAGGGCCACCTCATTACTGGAGTATTATCCTCCTTGATAATTACGATCGTCCCAGGCAACACATTTTGGCTTCTTTGTTTCCATTTCAGACGATGCTGCAGCTCGTTAAGATATTCATGGGACCATCGGCGCCAGAAATCGTGCTTCATCTTGCTTACGGCTTTCCACCGTGCGAGGAGCCCGGTTTTTAATAGTTCTGCATTTATGTCAACTGAAGTTGTGAGTGGTTCCCCGACCAAGAAATGACCTAGGGTCAAGGCAGTGAGGTCATTCGGGTCTGTTGACATCGGCGTTAAAGGCCTTGAATTCATTATAGCTTCAACTTCCACAAGATAGGTTTGCAGTTCTTCGTGCGTTAACGTGGCTGCTGCTGCACTTCCTAGCAGTAAGTGTTTGGCTTACTTAACTGCTGCCTCCCACAGTCCTCCAAAGTGAGGGGCCCGTGGAGGTATGAAGTGAAATTCAATTTTTTGTGTGGTGCAGACATTGAAAATTTCGTTTTTAGCTTTGTCAGAGTAGATACTGTTCGTCAGTTCAGCCAGCTGATTTCGAGCTCCCACGAAGTTGGTGGCATTATCGCAGTATAAATTCTGACAGTGGCCTCGCCTTCCAATGAAGCGCTTAAGTGCACCAATGAAAGCCTCAGTCGTCAAACCGCTTACCGCCTCCAGATGCACGGCCTTCGTTGCAAAACAACAGAACACTGCAATGTAGCTTTTTTGCGGCCGACTGCCTCTTCCTCGATAGTGAATGGTCAAAAAATTCGGTTGGAGCTGCCAGCTATGATAATTTTGGTGTCTTCATTTTGAAAAAAAAAATTTGGAAGTGAAAACATTCAAACCATCGAATATTCAAAAAAATGTCCGTTTCTTACAATAAAACTAATCTGTATATAAATCTTATGTTTTATCTACACGTTCAAAATAAAACTTTGGGAATTTCATGTCGGACAAGAACGGTAACCCTTTCTCAGTTAACCTATATTTTTAGCTTCAAAAACTTCTGTTCACGGGAACTCACGAATCAATCATCTGATAGAATTGAAATTTACAGAATGCATTGGACTTAAATAGGGCCAGGTATGAAAGAAGCGATTTTGAATTGTAGGCAACTGTGTTCCAGTGGTGCCATCTTGAAAAATTACAAAGAAAAAAAAATGCTTTTTGCCCTATGAAATGTGAATAAGTTACCAGATTTTCATGAAATTGACACAGTAGCTGAACCTTACTCTAAACTCTGTTTGATAGAAATTTGGTTGAAAAATTCGATTGGTGCTGCCAGTTATGGTAATTTTTGTGTCTTTGGTTTTGAAAATTCGCTCAGGAAAATAAAACTTTTTGCCCTATAACTTCCAGTGCAGTCATGAACTCAATACGAACTTCATACAATAATTGGAACCTATTATAAACATTATTCAAGCCAAATTTGGTTGAGAAGCCATGATAGGGTTGCCAGCTACTGTTGGTTTTGTGTGTGTTTGCAATATCTTTACTAAGCGGTTTAATCGTAGAATTTTCAATTGGCTATGATATTGTAGTGACACTAAACAGCAAATATTAAGCTTTCGATTATTTGAAAAAACTCGCTGCAGGTAACCCTAAATTTCTTTATACTCCTATAACTTTTAATGTTATATAACAACGTGAAGCAGATGTGATATATTCTTGGCTTTGATACTGGCGAAAGGTTGCCAGCACGAGTCGGTTGTGCTACTTTTGTATCAATAAATGCTTACAGTTAGTATTCATACCGGAAACATTTACAATGAAAATAAATAACCGATGTTTCAATTCCCAAATTTCTGCAAATTTTTCGGATCGCAGCCCCAAACTCCAACTTCAGTTACAGTGCTGCAGGCACTGAGCATTTTCTTCATTGATATTATATGAGATGTTGCTTTCAACATTTTGTGAAATAAGCAACTGATAACGAATATAATTAACCCGTGTTTTGCTCTCATAAACGTTGAAATTCATGCCAGTGGTAATATCTGAAACCTTCCACCATATGAGTTATAATGCATTCTTGAGACAAAACTAAAACGTGGCATTTGAAACAATTTGGCCGTAATAAGCAGCGCATGTGGTGGAATATGCACTCAAAACCTGCACGATTCTTCTACTGTTCTTCGAACATTAGTGTTTCTAGCGGTTCAGGTGCGCTAGAGTTTTTTTATTCTCGCCTCCGTTTAAGAAACGTTAACTCCATTCATTCGGTAACAAACAGGAGACCTAGCGACGTATTTTTCGGAAGAGAACAGCAAATAAATTATCAAAATTTAGTAGATTTTAAAAACAAAATCAATGACGATTTGATAAATCAAATTTGAAGGAAGCAGAAGCGTAAGCTGAACGACGAAAATCCCAAAAGACAAGAGCCAAAAACTTATGATTCTGGACAAGCCATATACGCAGCATTGAAACAGATTCAGGGCAAACACAAACCTATTTTCAAGAAAGAGATCGTAGCCAAAGACAATTAAGTTACCGTAACGACCGCCAGCGGCAGGCGAATTCATAAGTCGCAAATAAAAACTCCGGGCAATAAGGCATCTTTCCTCTCGTTTCAGTATAGCGTAGACAAACCAAACCAAATTAGTATCTAGGACCAATAGTAACTATCAAGTTAGGAAGCGGACGAATAATAAACGGCAGCATGAAACTGATACACGTCATCGACTTAAACAACTATGACGAGCAATACAAGATTAACAGAAATCTGATGGGCTCAACGAATGCGATGCTGCGGCAATACAACAACATTATTGGACACCTAGACGACCGCATCACCGATAAATATGAGCAAGTATGTTCAATCAATTGAGTATCATGCGGAATTAAGTAAATGAAATAGTGCAGGCTGAACAGTTAGCTAAAAATTGAATCAAATATGAGTAAATATGTTCAATCGACAGAGTATCATGCGGAATTAAGTAAATGAAATAGTGCAGGCTGATTAGTTAGCTAAAAATTGAATTGTCAACTCCAATTTATTAAACAAGGAAGAAATTAACCAACTTATAGCGCAAATTGAAACACTTCCCTACGAAAACGAGGTTGAATCTGTAAAATATGCCGAACCAACAATGATAGCAAAAGGATCACTTCTGTTGTACATTATTTCACTGCCCAAGACCGGTCGAAAAGAATACAATCACGTCACCGTTAGACCAACAACTAAGAACCATAAGCAAGTTTATATGCAGTCTCAAGAAAAACTAACCAGCGAGATGGAAAATTACATCATAAAGAAAGCATGCAACAATATCAAGAACGTCACGATTTGCAAAAAAAAAGCCAAGTTACCAAATTAGACAATGACCACTGCGTCAGTCGTCAACTAAAAGGAGCAACAACGAAATGCACGTACGAATACAACCAAAAGGAAAAAACTGAATTAGTCAGCGACAATACAATATTTGTTAAGTTAGAGCTCTTTTGCTCTAACTGGCTAGCCCAGGTACTAGACCTGTGCTAGGTGCGATGAACGAAGAAATTGAGCTCCCTTGCTCTTCGGCAGATTTAGCCCAGTGGCGCTATATGAAATGTTAAGTTAGAGCTCTTTTACTCTAACTTGCTAGCCCAGGTACTAGACCTGTACTAGGTGCGATGAAAATGAGCTCCCGATAGCTGCTATGTGATTATCTCTGTCTCTAGCCCAAGTTCTTAAACCTGTGCTAGACCTTATGTTCGTTGAATAGAAACGCACGGATTGAATGCTAGGACAATACTGACTTACTTTATTTCAATTATCTTACTTATATAGTACTTAATTGTACTTCATATTCAATGTATGCACAACGTGAACTACACATCCATACATCGTGAGACATAAGTTCTGATCACGTTGTACATACACAGCGAATTTTTGATCTAGAATTTCTTCACTGAAATCTCGGTCCAGTGCAACATGATCATTGCCTTCACACCGTGAGACCGAAATTGCAGTCGTCGCAAATTCTTTACAACATTTTGTCTGGCAAATGTAGACAAAACTTTACTTGCATACACCCAAGCGTGCAACTATCAAATTTTGCTTGCCTGGTATATGCAAGTGTGGGAATTGTTTTATGCTAATCGTATTCTATCTTATGTTGAATTCGAACATCCTCCCCCGCGTTGAGCAGTCCGCTCAACATTCTCCCGGGCTAGTTGGCACGCTGTGTCTTCTTGGGAGTGGAACCGGTTTCTTCGAACGTCGTTTGACCTTGACAAACCAGCCGATAGCGATACTGAGTATCAGGGCGAGGCTTAGAGAGCTGACGGTGTAATGATGGATATCGTGAGCCCGCATAGTGTCAGGGAGCTCAAAATTCTGGTCTTGGATTTTATCCTTTAGCTGCTTAAGATCTTCTAAGGATGCGCGATATGGGAATGATGTCAGGTTAGTGACAACATCGACCGGTGGCATACTGTCGGCGAAGCTTCCAAGTTTGCTGTAGGAAGTCCCTGTATTACTGGTGTATATTTGCCGACCGTGGATGGTTGATAGATCGTGCTTAATGTTGCAGTCGGGCTCCACCTTGATCAATCCTGATCCTTCTATACTAAGTGTACTGCTGAAGTTGTTACACACAACATTTATGGAAGTTTTGGCAGTAACAGCATAGATCCATTTATTTGAATGTGCAAGCTGGAGCCAAACCGGCCTCGTCTTAACTTCACACAGCTGGCAATGATGTGCAAGTGGCAAGTCGTTTATTAGCAATATTTCGCATGTACTAACGTTGGCTCCTTTATGATAGACAGGGTGAGATTGCCCACACACGTACGTTGATAGTCTGAGAACGAAACATGATGAAAATTCATGCTGTGATAATGGATAGTATCGATCACGATGAGGACTAATTGCGAGATACGGTGAAGCTGGTACGATTTTAGTTAAGGTGTTGTTGACAAGCGTTGGTATGGGCAATAGTCTAAAAAGCTCATATGGTTCTATGTTGACAAGTGGTAGTTTTATTTCGAAGATGATTTGATTACTGGTATTATGGGCGCTTAAAGTTGACAGCTTGAATAGCTGAACTATGTCCTCGGCTTCAACGGGTAAGCGTAAATTGTCGGGTAAATGAGCCTTGATAACTGTCATCTCCCTATGCAGCTGCGTTGGTGATAGCAACATCGGATTTAATTTGCCGTGCTGTGTGTCTGTGATAACGTCCAGTAACGCCAATTGTACTCGACCTAGATTTGATGTGATCAAGCTTAATTGAATGGACAAAGCTAAAAACTGGTTCAGCAGCTTGCGCTGATAGGCTTCTCCATTTGGATCCTTTAATTCGTTCTTAATTCTATCTAGTTCATCATCCAGTGTTCTGAACTTTTCCTGGACAGCCAGCTGATCTTTCTTGATGATGTTCAACGTATAGTCTATGACAGAAGTTTGGTTCTTCAATAACGACACCAGATGACTTTGATTTTCTTTGACGCGGTCAATCGTCTTTGACATTTCTTGAGCATAATCACTATCAAGGACTCCGAATAATGATCTAGCCACATTACCGACAACGTGGAATGCCCCTCTTTTTGCTCTGGATCTGAGCAATATATTTTCCTTCGATAGTTCATCCTGAATGCCTTGCAATTGTGTTACTAAGGGATTACAGTGGTTTTTCTGATTTATATGCCCACAGAGTTTCTGCAATGTCACCGTCCCGTTAGATAGCGCGTGGTATTCTTCCCAGTACGGATGCAGGTCGTAATACACAATGAACCTCCATTCGTTGGTCGTTAGCCATGCTCTTCCTAAAGATTCAAAATGTATCCCCAGACGAGGTTCTAGCTGCGTAATTTTCACCGGCTCACTGTTTGCGAAGGGAACTAGCAAACATGTCAATAAAATGGACATCAAGGATGATCCACGATATATTCGTGCTTTTTTCTTAGGAGTTTCACCGTCCTGCCGGTTCGAAGATCTGCTGGCCTCAGATGGTTCACCAGGTGAATTCGTCAGTATGGGGTGCCCTCGATCTTGTGATGAGCCAGTGTAGTTGAATTCGTTGTCCCCGGATTCACTCGTCTCTTCTTCTGTCGGTTAGGGTGAAAGGCTATGTATTGGTCTCCGTAAGACACCTGACGCTGTTTTCACATCAGCGACTCGTACAAAACCGTCTTCTCGAGCATACGTTTTAATGATTCTGCCTAAGGGCACCCTCATTACTGGAGTATTATCCTCCTTGATAATTACGATCGTCCCAGGCAACACATTTTGGCTTCTTTGTTTCCATTTCAGACGATGCTGCAGCTCGTTAAGATATTCATGGGACCATCGGCGCCAGAAATCGTGCTTCATCTTGCTTACGGCTTTCCACCGTGCGAGGAGCCCGGTTTTTAATAGTTCTGCATTTATGTCAACTGAAGTTGTGAGTGGTTCCCCGACCAAGAAATGACCTAGGGTCAAGGCAGTGAGGTCATTCGGGTCTGTTGACATCGGCGTTAAAGGCCTTGAATTCATTATAGCTTCAACTTCCACAAGATAGGTTTGCAGTTCTTCGTGCGTTAACGTGGCTGCTGCTGCACTTCCTAGCAGTAAGTGTTTGGCTTACTTAACTGCTGCCTCCCACAGTCCTCCAAAGTGAGGGGCCCGTGGAGGTATGAAGTGAAATTCAATTTTTTGTGTGGTGCAGACATTGAAAATTTCGTTTTTAGCTTTGTCAGAGTAGATACTGTTCGTCAGTTCAGCCAGCTGATTTCGAGCTCCCACGAAGTTGGTGGCATTATCGCAGTATAAATTCTGACAGTGGCCTCGCCTTCCAATGAAGCGCTTAAGTGCACCAATGAAAGCCTCAGTCGTCAAACCGCTTACCGCCTCCAGATGCACGGCCTTCGTTGCAAAACAACAGAACACTGCAATGTAGCTTTTTTGCGGCCGACTGCCTCTTCCTCGATAGTGAATCCAGATCGAACCGCAGAAATCAACGCCTGAATTCACAAACGGGCGAGCCGGTTGAACCCTTGTTGCGGGTAAGTTTCCCATCACTTGGGAAAACATTTTAGGTCTGGTCCTTGCGCACTTGACACAACGTTGGACAATAGAGCGGGCAAGCATCTTCCCTTGGATTGCCTCGTAAGAGCGAGTAATGATTGTGGTCCAACATGAAAATTATCCTTATGGATATCCGTCATCAACATTTTTGTGAATGGATGCTTATATGGTAGAAGCATAGGGTGTTTTGCATCATAAGACAAATTTGATGCTTCTAGTCTTCCGTCAACGCGCAATAGTCCCTTCTCATCCAGAAATGGTGTTAGACCGGATAGCGGACTCACTTTGTTCACTTCGGTACGCTTTTTCAAGCTGATTATATCATCCTTAAATGCCTCTCCTTGCATGTTTTGAACAATCACGTGCAGCGCATCTTCTAACTCTTGACTACAGAGCCTGGCACTAGCTGCATTCTTTCTTTGAGTGTGTCTAACGAATTTAAGCACATAGGCTACGACTCGTTGCAGTTTCTTAAACGAGTTTCCATGATTAATTCGATCAATAAAGTGTTGTGAACTCTCCAGTGGATCGATTAATACTAGTGCTGATTTCTTCTTCTCTAAGTCACATTGCGTTGCTTTGTTATACGCTGGAGGCCATATTTCTTCAGAGCCATGCACAAAGGGTGGCCCGTATAGCCATATGTTGCATGCAGCAAAATCCTTAGGTGCAACTCCGCGGGATAGCATATCGGCGGGATTTTCCTTTGAACGAACATGACGCCATTGTTGCGGTATAGACAAGGATTGAATCGATGATACTCTGTTAGCAACGAATGGGTAGAATGACGAGGCTGTCGAGTTTATCCAACCCAGCACAATTTCAGAATCGCTCCAAAAGAAAATTACTACTTCTTCTAGGCGCAACGCAACCTTGACTCTTTGGGCTAGCTCGGATCCTAGCTTGGCGGCGCACAATTCCAAGCGTGGTATTGTGATTTTGTTAATGGGTGCTAAACGGGATTTTGCACATAATAATCGAACAATTTGTCTACCATCCTAAGAAGTGGATCGGACGTAGATGGCAGCTCCGTATGCTCGCTCTGACGCATCGCAAAAAACGTGGAGCTGTATGCGTGTAGGCATTTCCTTTGCAAGCACATGTCTCGGAAATTGGAGGTGATTCAATGCATTTAGACTGGTTTGAAAATTGGACCACTGGGTATGCATTCTTTCTGGCAGCGCAGCATCCCAATCCAAATCCAGTCGCCATATATCTTGCAGAAATAACTTTGCTGTGACAATGACCGGTCCCATGATTCCCAAAGGATCGAACATTCTCGCCATAGCTGAAGATACGGTTCGTTTCGTGATCTTGCCGGTTTCTGACCCCAAATTGATTCCTATGCAAAAATCATCCAGCTTAGGTAACCAAGTTAGACCTAATGTTTTAATAAAATCCTCTGCGTCATTTTAGAAATCTAGCTGTACTTCTTTGTCTTTGGGTGGTACATTTTGAAGTAACCGCGGATGGTTGGCACACCACTTGCGAAGTTTGATTCCTGCCGCTTGTAGTATCTTCATCAATTGTTCTTGCGTATGAAGGGCTGTTACTAAACTATCGGATCCAGTCATAGCATCGTCGATGTAAAAGTCTTGTTGGAGTACACTGGCACCGAGAGGATAGTGTGAGGATTTTTCTTGGGCCAGTCTTTGAAGGCATTTCACTGCTAAATATGGAGCAGATGTGGTCCCATATGTAACCGTATTCAGCTGGTAGCAACGCACTGGTTGAGTTGGTTCGTTCCTCCACAGAATCAAATGGTACTTTCGATCTTCCGGATTCAATAATATCTGCCTGTACATTTTCTGTATGCCGGCCGTGAACACGAACCGCGGTAGCCGAAAACGCAGTAAAATAGCGAATAGATCATCTTGTATAGTCGGTCCTGCATATAATATATCGTTTAATGAGATGTTGGATGTCGTTTTACAGGAAGCGTCAAACACTACTCTGAGTTTAGTCGTACTGCTATCAGGCTTTAATATGCAGTGATGTGACAGGAAGTAGTATGGTCTCTGATATAATAGTGGCGGTACTTCTTCCATATGGCCAAGCTTGAGATATTCTGCCATGAATTCTTGATACTGCTGTTTCAAGTCTGAATCTTTACTTAACCGTCTTTCGATTGCAAATAGTCGACGCTGTGCAATGTCTTTGGACTCTCCCAGCTTTTCGGGATCGTCGGAAAATGGTAATCTCACTACAAAACGACCATCTTTGGTTCTTTGTGTAGTCTGGAAGAAATGCGTTTCACATGATCTTTCTGCCTGTGTGAATTGGTCTTTGCTCTCAGAAACATCTTCCAGCTTCCAAAATTTTTCAATTGTTTCGTTAAGCTTCATGTCTTCAATGAGAACTCCACAAGTAGCAAGACCGAGGTGACTTCCTCCCACCTTTCCGACAATTATCCACCCTAAAAGTGTATTTTGTAGAGTGGGTAGCTCGTCGCCTAACTTATTTTGACCAACTGACAAAAGGTCGTAGAAGTGCTCTGCGCCCAATAGAACGTCAATGCGATCGGTTTTGTTGAAGGTAGGGTCAGCTAGGTTCACATTTTGGGGTATGAGCCACCTTGATGTGTCTATCTTCTGGGATGGTTGGGGTGACACAATTTTCTCGAGTACGTAAGCCTCCATCCTCGTTGCGTAGGCGTTAATCCTGGATTGTAGCTGCACGTTTACTCTCCCCTGTGTTCATTGAGTAGTGCCTCCTACCTTCTCTATGCACGTCGAATGGTATGTTGGCGATATACCCAGCTTCTTAACCACTCGGTCGGTTATCAAATTTATCTGGGAACCGGGATCTAACAGTACTCGACATTGTATCGTCATTCCATTGCTACCAATCAGTTTTACTACAGCCGTGCTCAGAAGCACGTTAGTTAGGTTTTTGGGGGAATCCAGGGTGCTGAGCGATAAAGGTTGCCCATTTTGATCGCTATTTGCACTTGATTTAGTTTCAGGTTGTGGTCTTTCCTTTGGTGGCCTGGATCCCAACTTGGGTTCTAAATGTACCAAACTATTATGTTTTTTTGCACATTGTTTGCACCCTCGTAGAGTACACTCGATAGTCCTATGACCGTCACGGAAGCAATTGACACATAGCCTTTTAGATTGGACTACTTTCAATCTGCTAGAGGGTGTCATCTTTAAAAACTCCGGACAGTAGAACAGAGGGTGGTTCTGATTGCATAAGGAGCATATTGTCGTCTTGAGCGTGGCTAAGGTAGATTTCATCGCGTTAATTTTCCTCGGTTCTTCTAGGCCCTTTATCTTATTGCCTAATACCTCCAAGGCTTGAAATCGAGTTTCTAAGAAGGTTAAAAAATTCTTCAAACTCTGTAGCTCACGAGGATTGGCCAGTAATTGCTCGTACAGCGTATGGCTGGTTGCGTCGAGCTTTTTAATTAAAACATGAAGCAGTAGTGGGTCCCAACTGAGGGTAGTGGCATCAATATTTTCCAATCCCATTATACACTCTTGTGTCGTATCGTGTAGAGATCGGATGGCTGACGCAGATGGCTTGTCAGTGGCATGTGACGGCTGTGACAGTAGTTTATTGATAAATGCTGCTGTCAATAATCTTCGGTTTTCATATCTGTCCTTAAGCATCTTCCAGGCTGAGCTATAATTGTCGTCTGTAAGGGTAAAATTTCTATTAAGCCTTTCAGCCTCACCCGTTAAATTTGCCTTGAGATACCATAACCTTTGGCAGCTAGATAACATTTGGCTATCGACCATTTGAATGAATAGGTCATGAAACTGCCGCCACTTGATGTAGTCCCCGTCGAACTTGGGTAGTGTTAATTTCGGCAGATTGTGCCCAGTGGAGGAGACTGCTGGTGAAGGTCTTGGGGCTGGTGCTACATCTAAATTATCGAGTTTGGTTGATAAATGGATCAGCCACTGTTGTGAAAGCTCTTCCAGCTGAATATGCTGGTCTAAATCATAACCCTCTGACATAAAGTCCGTGCTCAGCTCCCAGATGGTTTGGTTGTAGTCCTCCAATTGGGACCAATATTGGTTGATCAGTTTGATTTTTAACTGGTAAAACGGCCTCGGATGTTCTTCTTGATCTAAACAGGCGAGAAGTCGACGCAAAGAGTCAGCTAGAGCATTATGTCTTCTTATGAACTTGGTAGCTTCCGGCGCGGGAATGCTCTTTCCCTTCACTGATTCACTCAGTGTTGCCTCGTGTTCGAAGCTCTCATTTGCTACCTTCGATGCACTTGGCTGTTGTACAGCTGTGTCACCGTCGCAAAAATCTAGTGTTGCTTTGGATTGTTTTAATGCCTGAATTTGCTCTTCGAAATGCGTTGTAAAGTTTCGTACATTAGTTTGCGTCATTTCGTATAGGCCACTGGTGAAGTATTCGTGTGTTATCGGAATATCTTTAAGTGCACGGATTTCGGTGTCTGTTTCTTCGAATAGTTCCCAGGCTGCTTCTAGCCGTCGAAGTCTTTCTTCGAAATATTCAGCCTTGGTTTTTCGACTGGCTGAATCTTTCTTATAGTTTGAGATTATGTTGTCGACTTCGGCTGCCTGCCGGGTTTGCTTTTGAAATAAGCGATCAATGATTGCCGCCATGGTTTGTTAAGTTGCGTGATCAAATCACGTCGGGGTCACCAATGTTAAGTTAGAGCTCTTTTGCTCTAACTGGCTAGCCCAGGTACTAGACCTGTGCTAGGTGCGATGAACGAAGAAATTGAGCTCCCTTGCTCTTCGGCAGATTTAGCCCCAGTGGCGCTATATGAAATGTTAAGTTAGAGCTCTTTTACTCTAACTTGCTAGCCCAGGTACTAGACCTGTACTAGGTGCGATGAAAATGAGCTCCCGATAGCTGCTATGTGATTATCTCTGTCTCTAGCCCAAGTTCTTAAACCTGTGCTAGACCTTATGTTCGTTGAATAGAAACGCACGGATTGCATGCTAGGACAATACTGACTTACTTTATTTCAATTATCTTACTTATATAGTACTTAATTGTACTTCATATTCAATGTATGCACAACGTGAACTACACATCCATACATCGTGAGACATAAGTTCTGATCACGTTGTACATACACAGCGAATTTTTGATCTAGAATTTCTTCACTGAAATCTCGGTCCAGTGCAACATGATCATTGCCTTCACACCGTGAGACCGAAATTGCAGTCGTCGCAAATTCTTTACAACATTTTGTCTGGCAAATGTAGACAAAACTTTACTTGCATACACCCAAGCGTGCAACTATCAAATTTTGCTTGCCTGGTATATGCAAGTGTGGGAATTGTTTTTATGCTAATCGTATTCTATCTTATGTTGAATTCGAACAATATGCCTTGACAGCTTCAAAGGGAAACATCTGGAAACAATTTCACCAGATATCTGGAGGG
>CANBKX010000091.1:0-19282 GCA_947369275.1 Nemotelus nigrinus
AAGAAGGAAATTCATGCAAAACCTTTTAAGATATTAACTGGATTAAGTAGAGGATTGGATGTTGAAAAGAGCTTATATATAAGACATTCTTTAGGTCTAAGTTAGAGCCTCAGATTACTAGCTTTTGTGGAGCGCTTCAGTACTTTAAAAAAAATGGATGGAATGATATGCAAAATACTGAAAAGATGTTTAGAAATACCGCAGAACACGGCTAGTATTTTAACACTTTCGTTAGCAAATGAATTACCAAGCCATCTTAGGATTCTACAATAGACAGCAAAAGAAGTTTTAAAACTAAGAACAACAAATTTGAGAAGGTGTGTAAATATAATAAATAGTATTTCCAAATCGAATTATAGTGTAGTTTACAACAAATTTAAGAATTTATTTGACCAATCGAGGATTATTATTCCAGAAAACAGACCTGATAAACTTAAAATTCTATGCAAACGTGAAAATTGTTTTGGTAGTATAGATTCGAGCAGTTTTGAGTCTATATATTTATAGAAATAGACAAAATATTTAATAGCATTGTGTGCAAAAATAGCACAATAGTGCTATGCGATGGTACAAAGAATATTTTGGGTGTAGAAGGAGCTGCAAGCACCTGGAACATGGATTCAATAGTCCAATTTAAATTAAGATATACATCATCAATAGTTAACTGTGAACTGCTTAGTATTATGGTAGCAATTAAATAAGGAGTAAGATTAGGCTTTAAAAATGTAGTAGCTTTAACGGACTCTTAAGTTGCGTGTATGGAACTAGATACCAATTTTCAGGCTCTTCATACTGTTTTTGTCCGGTATCATGAGCAACTTGGCATAACAGCTGACCAAGTGAAAAAAGAGCTAAGCACCTTTGCCTCACATGTCTCGGCTAAGTATATCCTCCCTTCAAAAAGCAAGGAATGATTTTAAAAACTATCATTCCTAACAAGAAGTTTTCGTTAAACAGCCTCAAACTTTTTTACCACAACTGTGGTGGTATGAGAGGCAAACTGAATAGACTCTTTCTTGACTCAAAATCTTGCCAATTTAATGTATTGACCTTCACGGAAACCTGGTTAAACAGTTCGCACACAAACGCAGAAATATTAGATGGTAACTGGACTATTTACAGGAAGGACCGAAACTACCTTTCTACTGGCCAAACTCGAGGTGGTGGTGTTTTAGTAGCTGTTCGTAACTCGCTATCAAGCAAACTAGTCGAAAACAGCTCATATAATCTCTTCGATCACAAGATTATTCGCATTTCCTGGTCCAAAGGTTTCATTTACATCGGAATATTCTACATCCCACCCGGTTCAGACGAAGCCGTTTATAATGATGTGTGTGAAGTGATTTCTAACTTAGTTTCATCTCTTAATGAGGAGGATAAAATTATAATTCTCGGTGATTTCAATCGCCCAAATTTAAAATTTACGGCCGATGAAACTGATAATAATCTCATTCCTTTTAATCTTCTTGACTCCAGCGATTTCAATCTAGTTAGTACATTTTATGGCAATGATTTGCAACAAATAGCTCCGACACCTAACCAAAATGGAAATTGGTTAGATCTCATATTTACTAATAGCTACGACGATGTAGTGGCTAACTCAACTGCTGATGCAGAAAATTTTTTTGGCAACACTCTTCACCACTTTGCGTTCACAGTTGAGTTATTATCTACATCTGATATGTTCGCTTCCCTATCTTACAATAACTCTATTGTATATGACTTTCGCAATGCTGATTATAAGAGCATTACGGATTGTCTTCTCAGAATTGACTGGGCTAGTAATTTTTCAACGCTAGAATTAGATGATGCTGTATCATTATTCTATGAGTTGGTTTTTGACGCCGTTGAAAAGTTCACCCCAAGATTAAGATTAAGAGAAAAGACAAAATATCTGAACCATGGCTTGATAGCAATCTAAGATATTTGCGGAATCAAAGAAATAAACTTTACAAAGTAATTACCACCAGCAATGATGTCAGAGATGATATCAAGGATAAACATAATGAATTAGCTCAAGAATTCCTGTCGAAATCCCGTGAAACGTATGAGCGCTATGTTAATATCATGGGCGAAAATATAATTCATGTTCCTAAAAAGTGTTTTGATTTCGTGAACACCAAACGGAAAACTTCGGGCTACCCTACTTCGATGCAAAAAAAGAACCTTTGTTCGACATGCCCTCACGAAATTTGCGACCTGTTCGCTGAGCATTTCCAGGAAGTATTTTGTTCATGTACAAGCATGTCTAACATTCTTCTCCCTCAAACATTCCCACCAGATATCATTTGTGAAATGTATTTAACTAGAGAGGAGATTGCCAGGGCCATCAAAGATCTCAATGTCAACAAGGGTCCTGGTCTTGACTTACTACCTCCTAGTTTCATACTCGAATGCATGGAGTCGCTTATCTTACCCGTGTATTTAATTTTCAACAAATCACTTTCTTGTGGGGTTTTCCCTTCCTTCTGGAAATCATCCCATCTGACCCCGATTTTTAAAAGTGGTGATAGGCGGTCAATTGATAATTACAGAGGTATTGCAATACTTTCAGCATTGCCTAAACTATTTGAAAAAATTGTCTGTGATAAGCTCACTACTGTAATAGAACCTCTTCTAAATGAACAACAACATGGTTTTAGAAAAGGCAGGTCAACTTGTACCAACCTCGTGATTCTCGTCTCAGATGTTCTCTGTGGCATGGAAAAAGGGCATCAAATTGATACCATCTACACAGACTTCAGGAAGGCCTTTGATCGGGTTGATCATGATATTCTTCGAATCAAACTACAGAAATTTGGCATCTCAGGTCTTTTATTAAACTGGTTAGACTCTTATCTTCGAAATAGGACGCAGTACGTTAAGTTTCAGGGTATCCTATCCAAAAAAATCGAAGTTTTATCAGGTGTTCCACAAGGTAGTCACTTGGGGCCTCTTTTATTCAATATTTTCGTTTCGGATCTTTCTGAAGTTTTATCAGACATCCCTCACCTTTTTTATGCAGATGATCTGAAAATGTACCACACAATTAAATCGAAATCTGACTCAGTTTTCCTTCAATCGAAACTGCTTTCTCTTGAGCAGTGGTGCAAACAAAATAATCTCGACATTAATGTCAGTAAATGTCAAGTCATTAGTTTTTCCCGCAAAACCAGTAATATAAATTTTGATTACCGCCTCAATAATGTTACAATCAATAATGTTGACAATGTCATCGACCTCGGGGTTACTTTGGATAAAAAGCTGCGTTTTAATTTACACTATGACAAAGTCTTAAGCAAGGCTAATAAGCAGCTTGGATTTATCAAAAGACGTGCGAAGGAATTCAAAAACCTATGGGTCACGAAGTCCTTATACATAGCTCTAGTTCGGCCATTGCTCGAATATGCATGTATTGTCTGGCACCCTACCTTTGATGTCCATAGCGAAAGGCTCGAATCGGTGCAGAAGCAGTTCTTGCTATTTGCGTTGAGAGATCTGTATAATCCTTACGAATTTGAAAATCTACCTTCATACAGATACAGGCTAAGTCTCTTAAATCTATCAAGTCTATCTTCGCGGAGGATAGTCATATGCTCCTGCTTTACTTTTGACGTTATTAGGGGCTTGATCAATGTTGTGTCCCTGTCCAATAAGATCACCTTCAGCGAATCAGTAAGGCAGACGAGGCACACACGTTTACTGAATGAATACCGACACCACACAGTTTACGCCAACAATGAGCCAATCAATAGATGTTGCAAAATATTCAATAGCTTCGCAAAATACTATTCCCCTACCATTTCCAGACCTAGGTTTAAAACTGCTCTGACTAAGGTGCTCACGTCATGAATGCCCTATCCAATTCCCTACTAAAGATGGTTATATATTTTTAAATTTCTTCCATTGTTGTTAATTATACAAATTTTTATATATATTGTTAGATATTAATTGTAAGTGTTTTGTACGCCTTGTTTGGTTGAAATAAATAAACAATCTGAGTAGAACTGAACCTGAACCGCTAGAAAACTAATTTTCGAAGAAATTGTCTTTGAGTGGCAATGTGGAAAGACGTAATACACTTTTTTGTAGAATCATATCAACCATTCCTCGTTCAAAGCAACAGAAATAAACTATAACACAAATGATGAAAATGTTCAGTCCTGGCAACATTTTCCCAACGAAGCAGGAATAAGTTAACCTTCACAAGCTCATATTTAAATCAACTTATCCTTTGAATTTCGTTCTCATCGGAGGATTTCGTCGAAAGCTTTAGCGGCTAACGTTGTTTGAAGCTGCCATCCAAAAAATGTTCAAAACTCGGAAACTTTAAAAATTGGTTTCTTAGTTTTATTGCAAATGTTTTGCATATGTGTATGTAATTTGAAGCATCTGTTGATGCAATAGTTACGAAAATGGCTAAAGCTCGTTACCCTGTGTCAGCAGCAAAGCAAAATATACACCAAATCTGCTTCACGTTAAACTAAACCCAATCAATCAATTTCGATTCGATTGAATCACTGCGCTAGAAGTTATACGGGTGAAAATCGTGGACCTACCTACTAAATACATCTACGTTCTCCGAAAGCTTCAGCTCAATCGGATCGGCCACTCCAGAGATTATCTCCCTTAATCATTTTGCTGATATATATTTATATATATATATATATATATATATATATATATATATATATATATATATATATATATATATATATATATATATATATATATATATATATATATATATATGTATATATATATATATATATATATATATATATATATATATATATATATATATATATATATATATATATATATATATATATATATATATATATATATATATATATATATATATATATATATATATATATATATATATATATATATATATATATATATATATATAAAGAAATATGAATTTTCGGCGAAACGAGTTTAATACTACTTTTCTTCGAAAATTAGTAAAAATATCACTAGTAAAATTTATAAGTAAGGAAAGGAAATACAGGGCTTAACAGTCAAAATCATATGGATTTCAGGGCATTCAGGTCATAGTAAAACGAAAGCTATTGATGAGTTAGCAAAATGTGCTTTTTATGAGATAATGAAGAAATATGTGAGTACTAAGCAGATGTAATTTTTGATAGTATACAAAAGAGAAATATAGATGAATGGAAATCTATATTCTTTAGTAAAGTTAGAAACTTAAAACCATGTGCATGGGCAAACATTGATTTGATTTTAAGGAATAAAGTTTGGTTTAAAGAGCTTAATTTGGGAAATAAGGCTGTAAAAATAATAAATTAATTAATTGTGAACAATGCCCTAAATAATAAAAATAGAGTCAGGATGAGAATTTATGAAAACATATATTGCAAATTTTGTGGAGATTGATGGTATCGAACACAAGATATTTAAGTGCACCAAATACGAAAGGGATAGATTGATTTTTGATTCGTTTAAAGCGAATAAATCGGTTAATGAATGAATTATTAAACCCAACAGTAATCTTCTGAAGCAACTAGGTGAGTTCCTCGTAAAATGTGAAATTTACACTTGGCAATAAAATTAAATTTTAAATTATGTGTAGATCTGATGGAACCAGATTTCTTGAAATCCTTTTTCCCTTCCAAATGTCCTGCAATGTCTCTCGTTGCATATTTAAGGATTGCTCTATCATTGGAGATTGAGCTATCTTGCCTTTTCTTATGATCGAAACATTCTCTCAACTAACAACACCGATGAGACAACTAAAACCAAAATTTACCATGAACATATACAAACAAAACTCTGAATGCAATCTCAGCAGAGTACAAATTCTTTGAACGAATAACGATTCACCGGACCAACAATTAGCTGTGTTCAACCGAGTGTTACTAAAAAATCGACTATCAGCATATCTCCTTCTAATCAAATTCTTCAAACGCAGAATATCCATTAATAATTCGAATAAATCGACAATATAGAATAGAAATAATTGATTAAATTTTCCACTGTATGTAGTGACATTTTCCTATTTATTTCGATGCATTAAACTAGTACTGGAAGATTAGAATTAAAATCGCATTAGGCGCAAAAAGCACACAAATAAGGTTCAAATTGCAAATATGTATATAAAGATAATTTAACCAAACAATTATTTTTCTGTAAGGCACGTCAAAAAACAGTTACAAAACAAAGGAATAAAATGTAAGCCTAAATCGTTTCATTCAGTTTAAATATAACGTTAGAAAACTCTACAATGTAATGAACATTTTTTAATGAAAATCAATATAATTTTGATGAAGTTCAAAAATATTTTTAAAAAAATTGTGTATATAGTGCACATAATGTGATAAATATTTAAAAGGTCAAGGCGTAAACGATCGATTCTAGTTAGAAAATACAGGACATGTTCTTGAATTGAATGTGCATATTGATTTGAAATAATTGAAAGAAAATTCTACTGAAGCACTTGTTATAATACCATTTTGAATTACTTTTGATCAAATGTTTTATAGCAAACACGTTCCACCCGCGATGCAGGATCAAAAGTACCTCAGAGATAATGAAGAGATGCCTTAAATGGTTTGAGTTTTAGAATTGCATTCAGTGCCAGGGATATTAAAATTAAATCTTGTTAGTTGAACTGTTGAACTGTGAGAAATGCAAATTCCATAAATAAGAATTAAATTATTGTTAAGTTACAAATAAATTCTAAGTTATTCAGGACGTAATCTAATGGGACGACTTTTCATGATGTCGCTCAGGGTATGTATCTAAATTAAGATAATGCAGACAATTAAATAATGTGTTAGAACAATAACAGCCTACACAAAAGTAGCTGTGAGGGAAAAAGAAGCGCTTTTTTTGTAAAAGAAAAACACTTGTTTAAATGAGGAATGTCTACAGCCTAGAAACTGAACTCAACTTGAAAATAATACTTGGGCGAAGAAATAGGAATCAAATATGTTGAATCAAATTCCTAAGTTTTTTGAAGTTATCGCTTAAAGTGAGTTAAACTTTTGGTTGAATTTAATTTAACGTGTAAAACACAGTTAAGAATCTAGTTTATTCTTTTACACACACTAAAAATAGAATTATATTCCTGCATAAAAATGAATTGTTAAGTTATAGCCCACGGCCTTTTTACTGGGCAAAGCCCGGGAAGTTCCGCCCTTTTTCAGGGTCCGCGCATGGCCTGGCTGGCCGATAATATGATTATTTAGTGATTTATTTTCGTGTTTTTTTAGTTCTTCAAAGGGAGGGACATTTGCCACTTATCGATTTATGTATTCTTTTGATAATAAGACCAATGTCAGTAGGTGGAGGACCCCAGATCATTGGAGGTCAGGGTTCCGCCACTACCGGGGGCCCGGGGCTGTCTGCCTCACCCAGGTTCCTGTGAAAAGAGAGGCAGAGTTTTTCCCTCTTTCCCTTTCAAAATTTTCAATTTTCTGGCTCCGTGCGTCGACACGGGCACTGGGTCTGCTTAGTCAGCCCATGTTGCAGAGCCACGGGTGGTTTCTTTTACGGAACTATGCCCCCTTTTCCCCTTGGGTATTTCATTATACCAGTTTGGGTCTACGATTTGATGACGGATGAAATCATAAGTAGCATCCCGTTTTTCTGAGAGCTGACCGACTACATTGTTTCAATGAACCCACCCCAGCCGCAGCGAGCTAGCAAAGCGGTACCCCAGCATTCGTCGGGTTTGGTTAGAAGATGCTCCGCTTATGCGAAGGAAGGGCCTTCACGGCCATTTTTAGGGCAACCTGCTCTCGGAGCAATTCTTTGTTTTTTTTTGTTTTGCCTCTTGAAGGGCATTAGCCATAACAATTTTTCTGACCTTAGCACTCTTGGTTCTGGACTTCGGTCTGGTTCTGAGTTGTGCTAATTCCACTTTCAATCCTAATATTCGCTTCATACTCTGGTGAAGACCTTTGGAATGTACATAGACTAGCAAATGCGCGTGTGCAACTTGATCTTCATTGCACAATTCAGGTGAATTGTGCACGTTAATGCAAGAATCTATTAAAATGATCTTTATATGTTGTGTAATTGCATTTAAGAGTTTCTCTTTATGATCTGTCTGGAAGATCTTGTAACTGTTAATCTAATGTTTTGGAAATTAATATGATGGTTACTACAAAAATCTCTCCTTCCGTATAAGTTCCGATGCCGAAATTATCAGTATATGCTGATCTTACATGAAGCAGTTGTGATGGACTTGTCGTTGCACTACTAAGAAAGTTTTGCCAGGACTTAACTTTTTTATGAGTTTTGTAATAAGAGATGCTGCCTTCAAATTTTCATAAGTATCCTATAATGATGCTCTTACACGAGCAACTTTCAGAGCAATAGTTCGGCAATGTGGCACCGTTTTCAACGATTGTTTGTATTGCTCGTCTCATAGTTACCATGTTGTCACAGAACGTGGAAAACTCCGAGAAATTGTTGTGGTTTAGTGAATGCAATTTCAGTTAGAACTGCTGAAGACGTATACACCAATTTACAAAAAAAAAAAATTAATGAATTATTTTATTTTATCAATTGACTCTTCAACATTTACTGTGTTCTGATATCTTATTTTTTGTTGCGTAATGAGATCCAATTTATTAAGTTAAACAATGTAGTGATTTCTGACTTCTATGTATTCACGTAGAAAATCAATAATTGATTCGCCTAATTTTGGAATGAAGCGTGAATCGCAGGAATTAGGCATTAAAAACTGATACATTAAATTTCTAAATGAATCACCTGTAGCTAAACACCTGCGAGTTATCGCGAGTTGAGTTGGCACAGAAATCGGATCTCTCATACATATTCCTATGTTTTTTTGCAATTATTGGGCCAACTTTATTCACAATTAATTCAAAGTCACTACGTGATATTTTGTGAAAGTTTTTGAACAAAAAACCGTTTAAACTTAATTCATCACTCTAATTTCATTTAAAATCACCTTTGGCAAGATATGGTTGCATCCAAATTAGCCTGCTGCATTTTGTTGTTATTCATTTTATTTTGAATAATTACAAATGTACAAGCACCAGTTAAAATTTCATATTCATTCATGGCTAAATAATTACTGGAACTGAATTGCTCGTATATGATATATTAATATTACTCCATTACTAACCGCTGTTGAACAACGAGTTGACCAACAATTGATCCATATCGTCTATATATATAGCTGCGGACGACCTCCTTCCTCAACTAGTCCGCGAACATAAGGTTCAGATCATATTGATCAGCGAGCCTTATAGGGGGAGGAACTCGTCCGCTTGCCTAGCAGATACTACGGGGTACGCGGCGATCTGGATCGCTGACGGGCAGAGGGCTCGCATCAGCGCCCGCGGCTCAGTCAACGGTCACGTGTGAGTGACATACGGAGAGATCACCTTTGTGAGCTGCTACCTATCTCCGAATGACTCAACGCAGGAATTCGGAGTCAAACTTAGCTCACTAGAAGACTCTCTCCGCGGCATCGCTGGCAATGTCATCGTAGGGGGTGACTTTAATGCAAGGGCATTGAAGTGGGGTATGCCTACCGAAAATACTCGCGGACGGCGCATAGTCGAGATGGCATCGAGGTTGGGTTTGTTGATGTTGAATACGGGTTCGACGCCAACATTCCGAAGGCCCAGTTTTGGCGAATCCATTCCCGATGTCACCACGGCATCGGAGAGACTTGCGGCACTCGTCAGAGGTTGGAGGGTGATGGAAGATTACACTGCAAGTGATCATAACTACACCACCTTCCAAATTGCTGAGAGCAGGCAAAGACGCCAAGGCTCTTCCTGTAAGTGGCAAGGCTGGAATGCCGCTAAACTTAACAGAGGCGAGATGGTCGCATCGCTCGTTTCGAGTTTGGGAGGGGAGCCTCTAACATCTGGGTACCTAGTGACTCGTGCAGCAGCAGAGGCCGCTGCTGACAGAACCATGGGGTGGATTCGCAGGGCGTGTGAGGCTTCAATACCCAAACGGAAACCCTTTCGTAGGAGGCAACATGCGTACTGGTGGAACGATGAAATCGCCGAACTGCGACGCATCGCTTTGGTGTGCAGGCGCAGGGCACAGCGAGTCAGAAATAGACCGGGAGTGGCAGAGCTATCTGCTGCTCACATTGCGGTAAATAGGGAGCTGACCAAGGCCATCACAAGGAGTAAACGTGCCAAATGGCAGGCTCTTTGTGAGGAGGTCAATTCAGACCCGTGGGGAGATGGCTACAAATTGGTCACTCCCAGACTTGGCTGTATGTGATCTAGCACTCTCATGGACGCGATATCCATGGAGCATATCGTTGGTTCGCTGTTCCCGGTGCATCCGCCAAAGAATGATGGGCCCATATTCGTTAACCAGGTGGATGTTCCTCTTTTTACGGACGAGGAGATGAACAATGCGGTGTCCAGAATGAAGAACCGGAAGGCCCCAGGGCCTGACGGAGTGCCGGTCGAGGCACTTAAAGTCGTGGCGGAGAGTCAACCGCGTCTATTATTGGATTTGTATAATTCATGTTTAGTCGCGGGGGTCTTCCCGTCGCGGTGGAAAGTGGCTTGACTAGGACTTGTAGATAAGGGGAAGGGTAACCCGGGGTGCCCATCGGCATACCGCCCGCTATGCATGCTGGACACTGCTGTTAAGTTTCTCGAAGGGTTACTAAAGCCGCGCTTGCTGTCAGCTGTGAGATCATCCGGTGATCTTTCTTGCAGGCAGCACGGCTTCCGGAAGGGTCATTCAACAATCGATGCCATCTCAGAGGTTGTTGGGGCTGTAGCAAGAGCAGAAGAGGCATGTTACCGGGCCAGACCGGTCGTCTTGCTGGTAACGCTTGACGTGCAAAACGCCTTCAACTCGGCGAGGTGGACGGACATCCTTCGGGACCTTTAAGGGGGGTTCCGTATTCCTGGCTACTTGCTGGCCATGATGCGGGACTACCTCAGGGACCGATGGTTGCTCTATGATACTGAAGATGGAGTCAGAAGGAGACCTGTCACCACAGGTGTGGCACAGGGGTCAATCTTAGGACCTGACCTCTGAAACATCATGTACGATGATCTGCTGCGCCTGGAAATGCCTGCGGATGTGTTCCTGGTAGGTTACGCTGATGACGTCACAGCTGTAATCACTTCTAGATCTGCCGATCTCGCTCAACTTAGACTAAACCAAGTTATGAGAAGAGTGGATCGGTGGATGACTGAGCACGGCCTCCAGCTGGCAGTCTCAAAGACAGAGATTGTCATGCTGACGAAGCGGAGGATACCAACTGTCATACCCATGACGGTTGGCTCCGTCGGGGTCCAGACCAGCAAGTCGGTCAGGTATCTGGGAGTGACACTGGACACCAAGCTGACGTATTGGGATCATATCCGCAGGGCATATGACAGGGCTCTGGTAGTCGTCACTTCGCTGAGTGGGCTAATGGCCAACGTTGGCGCACCCAGTGAAACGAGACGGAGACTGCTGATGGAGACGACCAATTCCATCTTGCTATATGGCGCCGAAATTTGGGGAGATGCGCTTCGAACTAGGAAGTTCCGAAAGCGCATTGCCAATGTCCAGCGCAGTGGTGCCCTGCGAATCGCCTGTAGCTACCGCATGGTATCGGAAGAGGGTGTGATGGTTGTATGGGGAGTAATCCCGATCGATCTGCTAGTGCGAGAACGCAAGGAAGGGTACCTCTTTCGTTCAGAGCTGGGCAGAACTAAGGCTTTGATGCACGCGCGTACACTGGCCTTCCAACTTTGGCAACAGCGCTGGAGTGAACGTGATAAAGGACGCTGGACGGCTAAGCTAATTGGTCTTATGAAGCCTTGGCTTAGCCGGAGCCACGGAGAGGTAAACTTTTACCTATGTCAATTTTTGACAGGGCACGGTTACTTCAGGAAATACCTGAATAGAATGGGTAAGGTGGTCACACCGTACTGCGGGTAATGTGTGACTAAGCTCGATGATACTCAGCACACATTCTTTATGTGCAGTCGCTTCGTAAGTTTGAGGCGCACCATTGTGTCCACGATTGGCCTGGTAGCGCCTGAGACGATCGTGGATGAAATGCTGCGAAACGAGGAGAACTGGCGCGCAGTCTCAACGTACGTTGAGAAAGTGCTGCGTATAAAGCGGGAGGAGGGTTGCCTTACCGCCCCATAAGCTGTGGTAGTTCTTGAAGTCCGTGGTCACCAATGGGTGAGTCAGCACGACCGGGTCGAAGCAGTGCTTAGGCGGGTCCCGACTCGGAACTTCGTGGGCCTGTAGATGGTCCTTTTTTTTAGTGAGTCAAACCTCACATACCCCGTGGTGATAGCTTACCCGCGGATCTGGCATACAGACTTTTTTTTGCCATCTACACTACGGAAAAAAAAATATCGTCTATTGCTGATGTTGCCGCATATTTTTGTGACGTCAAAATTGTCCACAATTGCTCCGAGTCGGTCAATTTTAATTGTTCGTGTAAGAGTACCCTAATCAACATAAGACATATTGAAATTATTTTATTTTTCCTCCGGGTTATTTCTGCACTTCGTAGAAAAAGTCCTGGCTTCCGAACAGCAGGCATCAGCCAACGTTGACTCGATTAGCTCTTGAATTTAATTCAATTCTTGAAAACTCGTGTTATTAATTCTATTTTAGCAGCGATATGATATATTGCTACAAACTAAAAATAAAATGCAATACCGCCTGCTTCTAACGTTTACCCAGATCACCACAAATTATAGCCCCATTTTGGACTATCACCTTTCGGTTCTGAACATTATTTTGGGAGCCACATAGAACCTTCTGTCTACTAAACTTATTTCCAGTCGCTGTTTCAACGTACGCCTCCAAACCATTTGCTTATTCCATGCAATAAATTGTAAATGCCGAACTCACAAACTTGAAGTGAGTTCGCCGTCATTTCTGGTCTTCAACTGGTCTTGAAGTACGTTTTCGGTTGCATATTCGGTCCGCTTGTACACGAACCCATCTGCTACTTTTAGGTCAGGCAAGAGATGTTGTTCTGGCTTAATCTTCTCAGCCATTTCCATGTAGGTAGCACTTTTAAAGTGTCGCAAGTTCAAATCTTGTAACACTGGAGTCTCATCGCTCTCCGCCGGCGTTAACGCCTGGACAGAGAACATGCGCGACAAGGAGCCCGGCATAACGTTTTGGCTTTCCTTTCGGTGGACTATTGTGAAATTGAACCCTTGAAGTTAAAGGACCCACCGGGCTAATCGATCATTGAGGTCTAGTTGGTTCATGAGCCATTTGAGGGAAGCATGGTCGGTCACGATTTCGAACTCATGACCTTCCACGTAGGCGCAGAACTGCTTGATTGCCAGCATCGCTGCCAGAGATTACTGCTCAGTGACGGTGTAATGTCCCTCAGCGGGATTCAGCTTGTGTGACATGTAGGCGATGGGGGCGTCAGCTCCGTCTTCTGTGCGTTGCACTAGCATGGTAATGACTCCATGTTGACTCGCGTCACATTTCATGGAGAAGGGCTTGTTGAAATCGGTGCTGCGCAACACTGGGGCTGAAGCAAGGCTGTGTTTCAGTTGCATGAAAGCATTTAGCCTCTCATCGGTCCACAAAAACTGACTCCGCTCAGAAAGCATGTCTGTCACTGGTGTTGACAAAGACGCATATTCTCTGACCAAGTGCCGATACCTACCGCAGATTCCTATGAAACTTCGGAGCTGCTTCGTGGTAGAGGAAAGGGGAAAATCCACAATGGATTTTACCTTGTCTGCATTTGTTTGGATGGTGCCCTCATCAACAATGTGGCCAACGTACTTGGCTTCTCGTAAGAGGAACTAACTTTTTTCCACATTGATGGTAAGGCCAACTTGTCGCAGATGGAATGCAACCTGATGAAGTACCTGCAGGTGCACACCGAACTCCTCGGTTATTACCAGCAGGTCGTCGAGGTAGACGAATACCTGGTGCTTTAGTTGGGGCGGAATGACCTTATCCGTCAGTCGTGACATCATTTAAGGAGCATTACACAGCCCAAATGGCATCACGATGATATGGTTAAGGGGTCGCCCGGGCACAGTGAAGGCTGCATTTTCTCTCGACTTCTCATCTAAAGGTATCTGCCGGAAGGCATCCTTCAGATCAAGGCAAGAGTTATAATTTGCCTTTGGAAGTCGGCTGAGATTACCGTCAATCAGCGGCAAAGGGTAAGCATTCTCCACTGTCACCGAGTGGATCTTCCGAGCATGCAGGTATAAGCGCACCTTCGAGGGCTTGACCACCAACGTTACTGGTGAAGACCATGTACTCTTCGACTCTTCGATTACGCCCAACGCTAGCATTCTGTCAATCTCTTGGTATAAGAGCTTTTTGACCGCTGGTGACACAGAGAAGTGTTTCTGTTTTATTGGTTTCTGGTCACCAGTGTCGATTTCATAACTGATGAGCATTGTCTTTCCCAAACCCTCAACAGTAAACGACAGAAAGCAAACAATCGCAGCCTTAAGTCTGCGATGCTGCTCCTGTGTGAAATGGTGGGCGCATTCATCGAGCGTGTCGAGACTGTTGGTGGTATCAACCTGTGGTGGTGGTGCAAGCAGGTCTGTGGCTAGGGCGAAAAGACGGACGAAGTCCACTCCCAGATAAAAATTCGGACTGAGAGTGTGGATTATCCACAGCGTGAACGTCTTGGTGAGCCCACAGAACGTGATGTCAGCTGATACCCGGCCTAGTGCTTGATGTTGAATGCCATCAGCTGTTTTTAACCCGAGAGAAGCATTTCTTCCATGGGAAAGTGTTCTTCTCTAGGAATGAGCGGGCTACATTAGCCACCATCACGCCCACGTTGGCTCCCGTGTCGATCAAACCCGAGGATAGTTGGCCGAACAAAAAAACCTGAGCGTAGGGTTGGACGCCCCCTGGAGGCAGATCCAACAAAGTCGCAGAGTCCAACTAGTAACGCCAACGTCAAAATTGAGCCTAATAACGCCTCATGCGCAACGTTGAACGCTTAGGCACATGATGAAGTTTAATGGTGCCAATTTCGGAGTTGAAAATTTGGTCTCGGACCGCCGTATATTTCAGCCAACGTAAGTGGTATGGCAGGAAAGCCAAAGGTATGGAGGCTCTGCCTGTGTGTGAAGTGAAGATTAAGTGGTAGGTACCCAACACATCTGGGTTTCAGCATCATAAGCGATAGGGCTGAGGGCATTGGGTGTCACATCATATGTCCTGTCTACCTGCTGGAGCGTGGTGGAGGTTGCTTGTTGTGGGAGTGGCGTGATGTTTTGTTCCGCACTCCCTGCGGTCCGTTTTTTCATTGGCAGTTCGTACAGTTGGGTTTGTACGCATTCGCCTTTCCGCAGCCATAGCAGAAGATGGTTCTGGCCTCCATACAATCGTCAAAGCGATGTTCAATTTTCCTGCAGTTACAGCAAGTAAGCAGGACCATGACGGCTGCAACCCTGGGTTCTCCAGAGGGATTCCCAGATGGGCCCAGCGAGGTTTCCTCCACCTTGAACTCCATTTTGAAATTCTCCACACGGAGGATGGCCTGACGGAGCATTCTAACTGAGAGTAGATGTATTTATAGCAGGTCGCGACGAATTTCTGGCAACGAGCTGTGTCTTAACATATCTGCCAATTCACCGTCGGCAATGGGATGTTGCAGGCGATCGACCAGCTTGTATACTTCAAAGGTTTCATTCGATCTCAGTTTCTTTCCTCTAATACACTCCATTAGCGATCTCCAAAATGATTGCTCAGGGCCGCCTCCAAACCTCGCCATCCAAAGTCACGACGAGTCCTGTGGAATTGCCAGAACCAATCAGCAGCTGATATTGTTAGCAAAAGGTGGATATGCTGACACAGTAGATTGAAGTTACCGCCTAATGTGTTTCTCGTTAGAGCAGTGATTCTATAAATAAAAACTTCCACTGGTAACGAAGACTCTTGCCCTGAAAATTTCAAACCCCATCCACTAATGATGCTGGCCACCTTATCGTGGTGAAATTGCACCATATTGCCACGAGGGATGCGGGGTAAATGAGGCCTTTGTACGGGCACGAACGGCTGTGCCCGAGGGTTAAGTCTATGCGACGCAACGTTTCCAGACTGTGACGGTAGGGTTACCTCAGCCATGCGTTCTTACATCGCGCATGCCACTCTGAAGCTCAGATATTTGTTGTTGAGGACCGCCTATTTCACGGTGCACTAGAGAGCGAACGCCGGCGGTTTTGGAAGTAATGTCAGATATTGGGGAGACTGTCGACGACAGACCAGGTGGCTGAATCAATCATTGAGTTTTCGGCCGAGCCCGTCACGACATGGTTGCTGCAGCAGCTGGGGGGGAGGGGGCTTGTCCGGCACCCAAGGGAAGGCTCAAAGCCCCACGGCGAAGAGGACAGTCTAAATGGTCTTGCAGATATTGCTCCAGGCATGTTACCTGAAATCTATGTTCACATTTCGTGACATACGTAGCCTGAGCGGAGGTGAACGGCTGTTTGCAGATGGAACACTGAGCCTCTGCCAAGGCGCCGGACAAGTCCTCTCTGCTGTGACGCAGTGGCATTTTTCGATCGAAGTAAGATTTTCTGAAAATTCAAATATATGTTAAAGTGCACGCTCGCGTGACTGACAGAATGGAATATGGTTACATCTGAGTATTTGTTTGCTAGAAATTCCAATATAGCAAACTTTGCACACCAAACCATGTGACTAACTCTTATATCAAGTATTGGTTAAAGTAAGGCCAAAGTGGCCGTATTCCAAATAAAGTTGCATCCCTAATGAAGTGACTAACTGAGTAAAATTACGCTTACAACTTAGCCAAAAGGGCTATTCAAAAATTCCAAAATAGTAAATTTGCACACTGATTGGTGTGACTAACTCTAAGAAATTTATAACAAATCATTTCAAAGAAATTAAATTTGCAAGCACTTTGCAAGAAGACTTCTAATATTTCAAGAAAAAAAAAATAGTGCCAGAAAATGCGAGAGCGGCCAAAATTCTCAGCAAATTAATTAGCGAATCAATTAATGTTAGGCCTTCTTATTGAGTGAGACCCGAGCAGATTTTCCATTTCAGGTCCGCAGGCTGGCTGGCTGTTCAAAAACGCACAGAAATTATTACTGATGATGAATTGATGAATTGTCAAAAGTTAAGGTTGAACAAGAAATTTAAAAAAACTCTAGCGCACCTGAACCGCTAGAAACACTAATGTTCGAAGAACAGTAGAAGAATCGTGCAGGTTTTGAGTGCATATTCCACCACATGAGCTGCTTATTACGGCCAAACTATTTCAAACGCCACGTTCTACTTTGGTCTCAAGAATGCATTATACCTCATATGGTGGAAGGTTTCAGATATTACCACTGGTATGAATTTCAACGTTTATGAGAGCAAAACACGGGATAATCCTATTCGTTATCAGCTGCTTATTTCACAAAATTTCGAAAGCAGCATCTCATATAACATCAATGAAGAAAATGCTCAGTGCCTGCAGCACTGTAACTGAAGTTGGTGTTTGGGGCTGCGATCCGAAAAATTTGCAGATCTTTGGGAATTGAAACATCGGTTATTTCTTTTAATTGTAAATGTTTCCGGTATGAATACTAACTGTAAGCATTTATTGATACAAAAGTAGCACAACCGCCTCGTGCTGGCAACCTTTCGCCAGTATCAAAGCCAAAAATATATCACATCTGCTTCACGTTATTATATTATATTCGAAGTTATAGGAGTATAAAGAAATTTAGGATTTTTCAAATAATGGAAAGCTTAATATTTGCTGTTTATTGTCACTACAATATCATTACCAATTGAAAATTCTACGATAAAACCGCTTAATAAAGATATTGCAAACAAACACAAAACCAATAATAGCTGGCAACCCTATCGTGGCTTTTCAACTAAATTTGGCTTGAATAATGTTTATAGTAGGTTCCAATAATTGTATGAAATTCGTATTGATTTCATGACTGCACTGGAAGTTATAGGGCAAAAAGTTTTATTTTCCTGAGCGAATTTTCAAATCCAAAGACACAAAAATTACCATAGCTGGCAGCACCAATCGAATTTTTCAACCAAATTTCTACCAAACAGAGTTAAGAGTAAGGTTCAGCTACTGTGTCAATTTTATGAAAATCTGGTTACTTATTCAAATTTCATAGGGCAAAAAGCAGTTTTTTTTTCTTTGTAATGTTTCAAGATGGCACCACTGGCACATAGTTGCCCACAATTCAAAATCGCTTCTATCAGACCTGGTCCTACTTAAGTTCAATGCATTCTGTAAATTTCAATGGTATCTGATTATTGATTCGTGAGTTCCCGTGAGCAGAAGTTTTTGACGCTAAAAATATAGGTTGACTGGGATAGGGTTACCGTTCTTGTCCGACATGAAATTTCCAAAATGTTTCTTTGAACGTGTAGATAAAGCATAAGATTTGTATACAGATTGGTTTTATTGTAAGAAACGGACAGTTTTTGGAAATTCGATGGTTTAATGTTTTCACTTCCAAGTTTTTATTTTTTTAAATTTAAGACACCAAAATTATCATAGCTGGCAGCTCCAACCGAATTTTTCGACCAAATTTCTACCAAGCGCAGTGTGAATTTCGTCAAAATCAATCGATTCAATCAGAATTTATAGGGCTAAAAGCAGTTATCTTTTTTAGTGATTTTTCAAGATGGCACCACTGGCACAGAATCACTCGCATTTCAAAATCACTTCTATCAGACCTGGTCCTATATAGGACCAATACATTCTGCAAATTTCAATTAATTCTGTTCATTGGATCGTGAGTTTCCGTGAACAGAAGTTTTTGATGCTAAAAATATAGGTAAATTGGGCAAGGGTTACCAGGCGTGCTCGTTATACCATATCAATTTTTTTTTGTTTATGTAAACAAAGCACAAGATTTACATATGAGTGGCTTGTTTTTGAAGAAGCGGCAGTTTTTCAAGAGAGACGATGATTTGGAAGTTTTCACTTTCAGTGCCTGCCCTAGCTACAGAGTTGTCAGCACGCTCATCAAAAGCTACACAAATCTACAACTAAATAATACCAATATGTCCTAAAAGATTCGTAATGATTGAATAACTCTGTCAAAAGTTATCGCAATTTAAATATTTTCAAGTTTTCCCGTTCTGTTTTGAGGCACCCAGCGCACACATAGGGTTAAAAAAATTCCAAAAAATTATCCGATTCACATGTAAAACACGTTCAGAATTTATTTCGTCAACTTTATTTTTGCAAAACTTATTTGTGTACGGAATAATAGGTATATTAAAAATATCACTAAAATGGCCGCCGGCACCAAAGGGTTAAAGATTATTAACTTTTTGTGAGACCTGGCACTAT
>CANBKX010000092.1:0-42495 GCA_947369275.1 Nemotelus nigrinus
ACAGAATGTTTCGTTGAGTGCCTTATTAATACCGATGAGAACACCTCAAGTATAGGATTTACCGCTATTCAAACGATCTCTGTCTTTACGGAAAACCGTGTGGTCAGGTAAGATTTCCGAATCGAAGATATCAGCAGTAAGCCAGGTTTCTCTAAGACATATTATGCTCGTTGCAGAAGACATGGACCACATGAGCAAAATAATACATTTTGGCATGAATTTCCAGGTCAAGATACCCACAAGAACAGACTGGAAGAAAAAGGAAGCTACTACCGATGGGGGCGCCTGGATTTACACGGACGGGTCACAGACGGACACAAGAATTGGCTCGGGCTTGTTTTCTACGGATTTAGGCCTTAACCTGTGGTGTAGACTGTCGGACCATGCTACCGTCTTTCAGTCTGAATTACATGCTATACGCATGGCAGTTGAGTCCATTAGTGGAATATCAACCAGACCAATGACCATTTGCGTCGACAGTAGGGCAGCCATTCTCACTCTTGCGTCTTACAGATGTTCTTCAAAAACTGTTAACGCTTGCAGAGTGGCTCTCAATGAAAAGGCAAGGCATATTCCTATCCGGATTATGTGGGTGCCAGGGCATAGTGGGGTCATAGGCAACGAAAAAGCTGATGAATTGGCGAGGAAAGGTTCAGGAGCTAGCAATTGCCCCTGCATCACTGTACCTTGGTCAATCGCTGACGCCACAAGCAAACTTGATGCCGCCATATGGGCCAAACTGAAGTCCGAATGGGAAAACAGGCTGGACTGCAGGGTGGCCAGGACATTATGGCCATCACCTAATCCAAGCTAAAGCAGGAAACTGCTCAAGCTCAGCAGAAACTGCTTGAGAACTACGGTCGGCTTGCTCACAGGGCACTGCCTTACCGCATCTCATGCGAAGAGAATGGGTCTGACATCCAGCAATTTATGCAGGAGGTGCGAGATGGAAGAGGACACCATCGAGCATAATCTCTGCGATTGTCTGGCCCTAAATAATATACGCCTCAGAATTTTTGGTGCATACCACTTTCAAGAGTTAGCAGTGGTGGCCAGTACCGTCACGCTGAGTCAGCTGATTCAGTTTGGCGAAGCGGTCACTTGGCAGCTCTAAAAAGCCAGCAGAGGGTGGCAAATGGGCGCAAACTGGTGGCCTAGTGCAAGCCGCGTTTCCCGGCAGCCCTCTTTACTAACCTAACCTACATACAATCGAACGCATTACTACACTATTAGACCACATGAACGAACATTATCGTTCAAAACAATCAATTAACATCATAGGTACCCTTATTAAATTTATGGCAGGAAATCCTGATCACGATGATCTAATCGAGATAAAAACTACTCTTAATAATTTAATTGAAAATAACGAGCAACAGAAGACCATTAACACCAATTTTAATAAACAAATATCAGACTTCCGTAAATCAACAGCTCACTACTCTTTCCTACTGAATGAAATTTACATAGAATTACAAAATATACTTGAAGCTATTAACCTAGCAAAGAATAACATATTATTATCATCAATCCTCAAATTGAAAGAATTAAATCAAGCAATGAAAAATGAAAAATTGGAAAACCCGCTCTTAAATGTATTAGAATATTCAGAAATATTCGTAACCAAATTATATGACAATATTATATTCATATATAAATATCCAATAATCACAAATAAAATGTCATATTATTATATTTTAACCATTAGTTATAAATACGGTAAATACCAAATCAACAAACCCAATGGAAAATTAAATGATGAATTTATATCATTAACAAAATGTCAAAACTATCTCAATAAGAATATATGCGAATTGCAAACTAAGAAAGATAATTGTACAATTCCAATGTTAACAAATAAGAAATCATTTTGTAATCTAGTTCAAGAGAACGATCCACAAATTGTAAGAGTAAATTCTCAAACCATTTTTATAACTGGTAAAAACACGATAAATAACCAGTCATACCAAGGCAAATACATAGTTGAATTTGAAAATGAAGTAAACACAAATAATGAATTATTTAGAAACCACGAATATAAAATAATAGAGATCTTACATAGCTTTGAACATGACCAAATCGAAATATTAGAAATAATAGATTCCGAATCACATTTAAAATTCACGAACTTGCAATCACTAAATAAATTAATAATTCCAATCGAGAATAATCCAGTAAAAAGTACCATTATACTATGTGTCATTACCGCTTCACTAATACTAATTAGTTTTCTCATTTTAAAACTTTTCACACGATACAATGAATACAAAAGCAATAAATTGAAGCAAGAACAGAGAAAAATATATTTTCAAATATTAAAAGATATTGGGATTGAAAGTGAGGACACTGTGTTCTAACGATGGAGGGAGTTAATTACCCATGCCCCTATAGATAAGATAATATATATTTGCCAAGTAAAGAGATAAGCCATAGATAACCATACGACATGTCCATAAAATACAATATATGCGAAACAGTCGTATTGGCGAATTGTACACATGATAACGCGTAGAATTTATTTATTTATTTATTATTTATTTATTTGAGTCCATTTTAACAAATTTGCAAGATTTAGCAGACAAAAATCACGATAGCTGGCAACTCTATTCTAATTTTTCAGCCAAATTTTCATCAAATGTTACATAGAGTAACATCCAAATATTGCGTGAATTTCGTATAAGTTTGATGGCTGAATCGGAAGTTATAGGCCAAAAAGCTGTTATTTTTCTCAGTGATTTTTCAAGATGGCACCACTGCCACAGGATTGCCCGCATTTAAAAATCACTTCTACCGGACCTGGTCCTAGTTAAAACCAACATGCTCTGTTACTTTCATTATGATCGGATAATCCGGTCGTCAGTTCTCTTGAACAGAACTTTCGAGTGCTGAATATAGAGGTAATTTAGTGATGGGTTGCCGTTCTTGTGCAAATCGGAATTTTTAACTTTTCAATTTGACATGATGCGCAAACGTTAAAATTTATCAATGATTTGAAGTTTTTGTCAAAAATTTTTCATGAGGTTCAATGATTTGAAAGATTTTTTTTCAAGAGCCTACCGCAGCTACAGGAATAACCGCACGACCTTGGAAATCCACGTGTATTAAACTTTAGTCAACATCAATACGCTCTGCAAATTTCACGATGATCCACTGTTTTTGTCAGAAGTAATAACAAATCAAAATTTGAAAAAAAATCCTTGCTTACTTTTAGGCTTGCTGCACCCACACACGGCTCAAAATTTATATAGATATATATATATATATATATATATATATATATATATATATATATATATATATATATATATATATATATATATATATATATATATATATATATATATATATATATATATATATATATATATATATATATATATATATATATATATATATATATATATATATGTGAAGAAATATGAATTTTCGGCGAAACGAGTTTAATACTACTTTTCTTCGAAAATTAGTAACAACATGTAGAGCATATAAATACTGCGTGCATGCAGCACAAACTCACTCTTGTAAGATTACAGTTACTAATGTTCGAAGAACAATAGTATTAAACTCGTTTCGCCGAAAATTCATATTTCTTTATATATATATATATATATTTATATATATATATATATATATATATATATATATATATATATATATATGTATATATATATATATATATATATATATATATATATATATATATATATATATATATATATATATATATATCATACGTTGATGTGACATCGGACAGTGAGGACGTGTTATATGTTCGCGCGAATCATTTCGTTGTGGATAATTATTTAACTCCCAGTGGCCGTTATAATTTCTTTACTCTCATTACCCGAGCACTTTATAATTTTCATTCTGGATATTTGATTTTCATGTGTGTGGTTCGAAATCGATTTGTACAGTTATTCCGTTATGCACATTCAGTTCAGCTGAACGGTAAACAATTCGCTGACTGTGTTAACATTTGTTTTCCCATATTGAACTAAACCGTCAAACAAAATCTATTTTCCACTGATTTAACGGGTATTTTTGACTCCTTACATACTTTCTGCTATATTGTTGAAGTTTCGTGAACACAATGAAATTTTAATAACAATCTTAATATGGCAAATACATCTTCATCGCGCAACTACCTTCTTTGTGGAGCCTGTGACAAACCTTTGGATAAGAAGAATTCTGTTGTTTGCGACGGGATATGCAATCGATCATTCCACAATTCATGCATGAAATCTACGCGCAAGTCTTCTTATATTACTTGCAATGAATGCAGCGACATCAAACCATTCCATGTTCTGAGGATGTTTCAATTAACAAACAATAATTTGGAAAGCATGAACGAGCGAAACGAGTCGTTATCTCGAGACAATGCTGTTATCGGGAGTATTATTAAGAACTTATCTTCTTCATTAAAACCTATGGTCGATTTAATAGACGACTTACGCGGTCAGCAAGATAACGTCTTGGCACTATCCTCTAGACTAGACCAAATTGAAGATAAGATGGACTTAATTCTATCTAAAATTAGGAGTGTCGATGTTAAGGCGTCAGCCGTAGCTGACACTGTAGTAGACATTACTGACACGAGTCTAGCTTCGTGTTCGATCGACCTAATATCGTCGAAACTAAACGCAATGGAGCATCAACTTGATCGTATCTCAATCTCCCAACCCTCAAAACCTGCATCAAGATCCATTGCCTGCCAGACGGTTCCGGAAAATGAAATACCGACAACTTCTGATAGTGTTGCTACAAAACACAAACCGATTTCTGATAATGTTGGCGCAAAACATAAATCAACTTATAAAATAGCAGATGCAGCAATGAGTGAGCGGAAAGCGAATTCAAAAAATAACGTCAAATGTTCAAAATCATCTGCTAATGCGACTTCGAAATCTCCAGTCTCCGCATCTAATGTAGCAAAGAAAACTAGCTCAAAAGCAGTAGATGCCAACATCGTATTAGATCCTCGTATCAAATGATGATTGGTCCTCCGTGTTGCAGGAACCTAATTCTGATAAAGCTACGTTCTACTTCCACATTCGGTTGTTTAGCTGTTTTTTACGGTGCGTGCCAACTACCTTCACTAAAAGCAAGGTTCGTTTTCCTTGGATGTCTCCACAGCTTTGCCATTTAAAAAATTCCAAAAACAAAGCCTGGAAAAAGTTTCGCCTGACTCGCTCAGAACCTGACTATCAACGTTTTTCCACATTACGAGATCTGCATCATAATGAAGTTGCATTCGCATATCATAGACATACGCAACAGCTTAGATTTAATTTTCAAGCTCAACCTAAGAGATTTTGGAATTTTGTTAATTCTAAGACTTATAACGATGGGTATCCACTCACATTTAAATCTGACGACTCTTATTTTGATGATCCCTTTGATATTAGTAATTTATTTGCTTCCGTTTTCCGTAAAGCCTATCGTACGGACTTTCCTAACTCCAGACACTTTTCACCCTACTTGACGAACTCAACAGTTTCTTCTTTGGAGATGAAGGATTTAAAAATTGACGAGGACACTATTATCACATTTGCTAATAAACTTGACAATAATATAACACCTAGCCCAGATGGCATACCTAATTTGGTCTTGAAATATTGTGTGTCGTCACTACTACCTGTGCTGTCTTATATTTTCAATACATCCTTAAAAACAGGCATCTTTCCTCATTTGTGGAAATACTCCACCGTCACTCCTATATTCAAGAAAGGGAGTCGTAATAACGCTTGCAACTATAGACCTATTGCAAAACTTCCCTGTGTCGCAAAACTTTTTGAAGCCATAGTCACGAATGTTGTAGCCTTTCATTGCAAATCAATTATGGCTCCGTATCAGCATGGTTTCATGAAAGGTCGTTCAACCACAACCAACCTGCTTGAATTTTCTCACCAAATAACCAACTCAATTGAAGCTGGGCTCCAAACTGACTGCGCCTACACAGACTTGACGAAAGCCTTTGATAAGCTTGATCACTCTATACTTTTAGCTAAGCTTCATTCCTTTCAATTCCCTTACTTGTTTTTAAATTGGGTTGACTCTTACTTGACGAATCGAACTCAACGTGTATCCTTTCGCGGTGCCTTGTCATCTGAAATTAGAACCACGTCTGGTGTTCCACAAGGTAGTCATCTAGGCCCTTTACTGTTCGCCTTATTTATTAATGACGTAGGTTCCATTCTAGAGTCATCTTCTGTTCTTCTTTATGCTGATGACGCTAAAATTTTCAAAGTTGTGAGAAACCTTAACGATTGCAATGATTTGCAGCAGGATCTAAACAGATTTGCAAACTGGTGTTCCGATAACAATCTCCTAATTAATCCTGACAAGTGTACGATTATATCTTACACACGCAAAAATAATCCTGTAATCTATGAATACTCACTTTTGAGTACATCTTTAAATAGATCAGCGAAAGTACTCGATTTAGGAGTATTGCTGAATCAATCCTTCACATTTGACGATCACATCGATTCAATCGTTGTGAAAGCTAGCAATGCCTTAGGTTTTGTCAGAAGACGTTCGAAGGAATTCAACGACATTTTTCTAACTAAGACCCTCTTTTGTAGCTTAGTAAGACCTATTGTCGAATATGCAAGTATTGTATGGTCACCATATCAAAAAGTCTACATAGACCAAATTGAGTCAATTCAAAAGAGGTTCTTACGTTTCTGCCTCCGCGGTCTTCCGTGGTATGACCCTTTACATCTACCTCCTTATCAAGACCGCTTAAATCTTTTACGAATGGATACCTTGGACTCTCGACGTCAAAATTCCAAAATCTTATTTGCCGCGAAAATTTTGGATGGCACCGTTGACTCAAACTACTTATTAAGCCAACTTAATTTTAACATTAATAACAAACGTGTCAGGCGTGTTAACTTTTTGTCGATCCCTCAACATCGGACCAATTATGGTTGCAATGAACCAGTCACTTCAATAAGTAGATGCTTTAACGAAGCTTATTATAAGTTTGATTTTCATTTGTCTACAGCATCACTTAAACGAATTCTGTGTAAGAATAATTAATTTTTATTGTATGTGTATAGTCTGCATTAGACGAATTTAATAAATGATTGAATGATTGATTAAAAGCAAGGTTCGTTTTCCTTGGATGTCTCCACAGCTTTGCCATTTAAAAAATTCCAAAAACAAAGCCTGGAAAAAGTTTCGCCTGACTCGCTCAGAACCTGACTATCAACGTTTTTCCACATTACGGGATCTGCATCATAATGAAGTTGCATTTGCATATCATAGACATACGCAACAGCTTAGATTTAATTTTCAAGCTCAACCTAAGAGATATTGGAATTTTGTTAATTCTAAGACTTATAACGATGGGTATCCACTCACATTTAAATCTGACGACTCTTATTTTGATGATCCCTTTGATATTAGTAATTTATTTGCTTCCGTTTTCCGTAAAGCCTATCGTACGGACTTTTCTAACTCCAGACACTTTTCACCCTACTTGACGAACTCAACAGTTTCTTCTTTGGAGATGAAGGATTTAAAAATTGACGAGGACACTATTATCACATTTGCTAATAAACTTGACAATAATATAACACCTAGCCCAGATGGCATACCTAATTTGCTCTTGAAATATTGTGTGTCGTCACTACTACCTGTGCTGTCTTATATTTTCAATACATCCTTAAAAACAGGCATCTTTCCTCATTTGTGGAAATAATCCACCGTCACTCCTATATTCAAGAAAGGGAGTCGTAATGACGCTTGCAACTATAGACCTATTGCAAAACTTCCCTGTGTCGCAAAACTTTTTGAAGCCATAGTCACGAATGTTGCAGCCTTTCATTGCAAATCAATTATGGCTCCGTATCAGCATGGTTTCATGAAAGGTCGTTCAACCACAACCAACCTGCTTGAATTTTCTCACCAAATAACCAACTCAATTGAAGCTGGGCTCCAAACTGACTGCGCCTACACATACTTGACGAAAGCCTTTGATAAGCTTGATCACTCTATAATTTTAGCTAAGCTTCATTCCTTTCAATTCCCTTACTTGTTACTAATGTTCGAAGAACATTAGTATTAAAATCGATTCGGCCAAAAATTCATATTTCCATATATCTATATATATATATATATATATATATATATATATATATATATATATATATATATATATATATATATATATATATATATATATATATATATATATATATATATATATATATATATATATATATATATATATATATATATATATATATATATATCATCAAAAAATTTCAGTGAGATAATCTCGGGAACGCGCCATCCGATTGAGCTGAAACTTTCAGGATACATTGGTGTATATGCAGAATAGGTTCAGGTCTCTTTAAATGTCAGTTATTGTTAACATTTTGGCGCCGGCGGCCATTTAAGTGATATTTTTAATATACCTATTATTTCGTGCACAAATAATTTTCGCAAAAATAAAGTTAACGAAATAAATTTCTAACGTGTTTTACATATGAATCGGATTGTTAATAAGCGAGACTAAGGTTCTTGTACCTAGTCTTTTAATTAGTTCTACGGTACATCAACCGTGAACCTACAAATGAATTTGGCGTAAGCGGCACTTAAACCACACACCAGAAAAACGAGAGAGAAAAGATAAAGTACTCGACTGCGTTCCGAATGATAATAATTTTATTTAATTCATACTTCGATATTTATTACACATAATTGCTTACTAACTACATATTCATTTCTCCATACAAAAAAATCAGCCACATGTCAGCAAATCATACTTTTTCACAAAATGCGAAGGTGATTGATCTATTTATGCTGATCAATGTATGTCAGCTAAATAATTGTATAAGTTCATAAAAGTTCACAAAATAGATTGACTGATCAAGTTATGCTGATTTAATGTATGCATGCACAATTGAACTTTGTATTCTAGGTAGCGAAAAAACATTGAACTTTACATTTATGCAGTATGGACTTATTTTATTTGTTTAAAGCTATGTATGAGAAACTAAACATCCTCCCCCCGCTGCATCTAGGTATTTAGCAGGAAGTGTCAAATCGGAATCTGTCCGTGTCTGCTATGGTGCGTTGGTGCCTTGGTGCTGGTGTGGGTATTGCATATTTCGATTTGAGCTGGTTGCGAAGCCGGATGCAGGTTATAATGAAAGCAATTAACAGGGATACCCCGAGTAACATCGATGTATAGCCGACGGCGACTTGATGGGCGTCGTGATGTGTAAACGTTTGACCGATGGCAGCTTTGACCTTTGAGACTTGTTCTTGTAGAGCATCTATGTCTGGAAGTAAAGTGTTGGTCATAGTGGTGTTCGTGTCAGCAGTAATTTTTTTATATCCTATCAGTTGGCTAATGTTGAAATTAGGCATGAAGGATAAACGGGTAGTTGATGGGTAGACATTATGGCTCTGTATGGTTACTAGTTGTTGTTTTATGGTGCATTGGTCTCGTATCTGCAAAACCCCGGTTGTATTTAATGTGTATTGTGTGGTATTCAGAGCACAAACGACATTAATCGTGGTAGGTTCTCTAAGAGCGAAAATCCATTGGTTGGGCCTAACTAATTGAATCCAATGAGGTCCATCACCGATCTCTATTATTCGACATGATTTGGGAGCTGAACACTGGTTTATAATATCAAGTTCACAAGCACTAATTGTAGAGCCTCGTCGGTACAATGGGTGATGTTGCTTGCAGACATATTCGCCAGGTGTGATGATGATGCAGGTTTGGAGCTCCAACTGTGTTATTGGGTAGTATTGATCACGGTGTAAATTGATTATCAGAAAAGGTGATGATGGCTGGATCGCGAAGAAAGTACTATTCAGCAATACGGGCACAGCTGTCACCTTAAACAGTTCAAAATTCTCTAGGCTGGCCAGTGGGATGACGATCTTGAATAAAATGTAATCTTGTGAGGCTGTTCCAGTTATAGTCATGATTTTGAAATAGTTGAGCATAGCAGATTCATCTATGGGTAATTTTGATGTTGGGGGCAGAATTGTCTTTATCTTAAGGAGCTCATTTAGAAGTTGGTGTGGCGTTATGAGCATTGGGTTGATCTTTCCGTTTTGCGTGTCCGCTAGTGTATCTAATATGCAACTCTGTATTTTTATTAAGTTAGTAGCACTTGATGAGGCGACGATGCTGATCATGTTAAATATGTGAAGTTTCTGCTGCTCTTCAACAATGTTGTGCATATTTTCATCAATGCTTTTCATCACTTGTTTGAAGCGAGAGGTAGTAACCTTTTCTTGCTGCTTTATAATATTCAATGTGGCATCCACTAACGACGTTTGATTTGCAGCCAACTCTCGAAGATGTTGTTCTTTGCTGTTTATGTCGTCGATTATTGTCACCATTTTTTCAGCGTATTTGGAGTCAAGAACACCAAATAACGAATTGGCAATATTACCTATTAGATTAATCGCACCCCGTCTATACCGTTTGAGCATATTATTTCGTTTTAGAAGGGAATTATTCTCCGACAATTGATGTTGATTCATCTCCAGGTGTTCAATAGTGGCGGTACACAACTCTGGTTGGCTTAACTCTTTACAAATCCTCTTCAGCGTTTGAGTACAGTTTTCTAAAAATGCAAACTCCTTCCAGTACGGTTTCATATCATAAAAAACTACCAAATTCCATTCGTTGGACAAAATATTCGCCGTTCCTAAATTCTCAAAATAGATTCCTGGTTGGTCTGAGAACGTGGTGATTTTTATGGGCGAACATTTGCTTGCTGGGACGATTAAACAAACGAAAAGTATCGCAGTCAACGCAGAACCGAAAGACATTCGCCTTCGCTTCGATGGCTGTGCAGACTCTTCCTTATTAGCAGGTGATGTTGAAGGTGATCTTCTCTGATTTTTTACGGCGGTCGATATGTTTGTCTCATCTTCTGCTGGGTCATCATCAAGAATTGGAAGAGGAGCAAGATTGTGTATAGGACGGCAGATGGTTCCTCGTATTGTGCGAACCTCTGCGACTCGTACTAGACCATCATTCCCTTTTATGAGCTTTATTATACGTCCAAGAGGCCATTTAGATGGCGGTGTATTGTCCTCTTTGATGAGCACCATAGTGTCAATTGGAACATTTCCTTGTGTTTGCTTCCATTTGTACCGGTGTTGCAGTTGATTCAGGTATTCTGTTGACCATCGTTTCCAGAACGTGTGTTTGAGTTGAGAAACTAGACGCCATCTGGTGAGCAGTCCGCTCCGTGAATGTATAGCCTCAGGATCTGGAAAACTCGTCAATGGTTCACCAATCAAGAAATGGCCAGGAGTCAAGGCAGAAAAATCATTTGGATCTGTCGATAGGGGTGTGAGCGGCCGAGAGTTGAGGATTGCCTCTGCCTCGAGTACAACGGTTTCTAGTTCTTCGTAGGTAAGCGATGCGTTTCCTAGTGTACGATGCAAAAGATGCTTAGCTGATTTTACTGCAGCCTCCCATAGCCCACCAAAGTGCGGTCCTCGGGGTGGTATAAAATGGAACTCAATCCCCTTTGAGCTGCAGCAGCTAGATATTTTGTCTCTTTCGGTCTTTGATTTGAGCATGTCTCCAATCATTTGTAACTGATTTCTTGCCCCAACGAAATTAGTCCCATTGTCACAGTATATGTTCTGACAATGCCCTCTTCGTGCAATGAATCTTCTTAGCGCCCCAAGAAACGCTTGCGTTGTAAGGTCAGACACAAGTTCAAGGTGAGTTGCTTTAGTTGCAAAGCAAACGAACACTGCAATATAAGATTTTTGTGGCCGTTTGCCTCGAATCTTGAAATGTGTTTCCAATGGGCCACAAAAATCAACTCCACTGTTTAGAAACGGTCTTGCTGGCTGTACTCTGTGCTTTGGGAGGTTGCCCATTCTTTGGGACAATAGTTTCGGCTTGAATTTGCTGCATCGTACACAATGTTGAACAACAGATCTTGTTAGTGTTTTACCTCTTATTGGCCATACCCACTGACGGGCGATTGCAAGTAATGTTTGGGCTCCAACATGCATATTCTCTTTGTGGATGTCAAGCAACAGAGCCTTAGTTAATGGATTAGAGTATGGCATGACTATTTGGTGTTTAGCATCATAATCTAAATTTGACGCTTCCAATCTTCCATTTACTCTCATTAGACCCTTGTCATCGATGAACGGTGTCAAGTTTGAAAGAGGATGACCGTTAGGTAATTCGCCAGATCGCTTTAGGTGCTTTAGTTCGTCTGAAAAATCTCGGCGTTGAATTAACCAAATCAGTTTCTCTTGGGCTGATTTTAATTCCTTCGGAGATAGTTGTTCTGACGATATAAGTGAACGTCGTTTTCCTCGTGATGCATCAGCAAACCGAAGGATGTAACCCAGAATTCGTTGACATGCTCTAAACGAATGTCTCTTTTCGGTTAAAGTTGTGAGAAGATCTGATGTAGCCTCTGTTGTTGTAGTTGAGACATGCGGCGCTTGTGCCATTTTCTTTTCACCATGAGAAATTGATTTTTTTGCAACGTAGGGTTTTGGCCATGTGCTTTCAGACCCATGGAGAAATATTGGTCCGTAAAACCAAAATGTGTTGTTGATTAATGCTGGTGGCATAAGACCTCTTGATAAAATGTCAGCTGGATTTTCTTTTGATGGAACGTGTCGCCATTGCTGTGGTACTGATAGTTGCTGTATGCTAGATACTCTGTTTGCCACGAAAACTGGGAAGGAAGATGATTCCGAATTTATCCATGACAACACGATTTCAGAGTCTGTCCATAAATAAATAGGTATGTCTTTAAGGAATAATTCTTCCTTCAACCGCTTTGCGAGTTCTGCAGCTGTTTTTGCGGCACAAAGCTCCAAGCGTGGTAATGTTATTTGTTTCAACGGTGCTATTCTGGATTTGGCGCATAAAAGCCGCACCGTGACGAGGTTGGAATCGTCGACTCCTCTCATGTAAGCTGCTGCACCGTAAGCCTTCAAAGAAGCGTCTGCAAAGATGTGTAGCTGTTTTCGAAGACGTGTTTTATGTGCGTATACATGTCGATCGAATTTGATGCTGTTCAGTATAGGTAGCTTTGCACGAAAACTCTTCCATTCGTTTTGAAGGTCATCGGGAAGTGGAACGTCCCAATCAGAATTAGAAATCCACAGCTTCTGAATAAATATTTTAGCCGTTACAATTACTGGCTCCATCACGCCTAAAGGGTCGTATAGGCGGGATATTTCAGAAAAGGCTATTCGCTTGGTGATTATTTCGTTGCTGAATTCCCATGTCGTTTTGATATTAAACTGATCGCTTTTTGGTGACCAAGTCAATCCCACAGTACTGATAGTATTCTCTTTATGACTTCGGAAGTCAAGTTCTACTTCTTGGTCTTGAGCGGGAATCTCCTCCAACAACCGAGGATGATTCGCACACCATTTTCGAAGATTAAATCCAGCTGAGCCCAGAAGTGCCCTTACTTGCTTCTGCATTTCTAACGCTGTTGCTAGGGAATTGTCCCCACTGAGGCAATCATCTACATAAAAATCGCGCTTAAGCACCTCTGACCCTAATGGGTACCTATCACTTCTGTTACTTGCCAGAAATTGAAGCGTTTTAGTCGCAAGATATGGAGCCGATGTTGTACCATAAGTAACAGTGTTTAACTGGAAACATTTTAGTTTGTTTCCAGGACTACTTCTCCACCAGATCAACTGATACTTTCGATCGTCGGTGTGCATGTGTATCTGTCGATACATCTTCTCGATATCTGTTACAAACACATATCGGTGCAGTCTAAATCGTAGTAAAATCTTAAATATGTCATCTTGAACTGTCGGTCCCTTAGCAATTATATCATTCAAGGCAATGTTTGTGGTTGTCTTTGCTGATGCATCAAAAACAACGCGGACTTTTGTCGTCGAACTTTGAGCTTTAATCACAGCATGATGCGGGAGAAAATAGTGAGGTCCTTCAAGTGAATGGGTGTCAATTTCTTCCATATGTCCTAAACGCTGGTATTCTTCCATAAATTTCACATATTCTTCCCTTAATTCCGGATTTCTCATAAGTCTGCGTTCGACAGCTAAGAATCGTTTGTAGGCCAACTCACGTGAGTCCCCGAGTTTCTCAGTATTCTGAATGAATGGTAACCTGACAATAAAACGACCGTCAGGGCTCCTGCTAGTAGTTTGTAAAAAGTGCTCTTCACACCTTTGCTCAGCTAGAGTCAGAGTGCTCCTTGGACTATCGTTGGCTTCTAATATCCAAGATGACTCAATTTCCTTTCGGAACCATTCATCAGCTGATGACACTGCACAAACGTTCGGTAATGCTCCTGTATTTCCCACCTTGCCGGCTAAGGTCCATCCAAATACTGTATTTTTTAGCGTTGGGAAAGCGTCTCCTAACTTTAACTGACCTGCTACGAGTATGTCGTAGTAAATTTCAGCGCCAATTAACATGTCGATTGCACTTGGCTCATTAAAATATGGGTCAGCAAGAACACAGGAGGCTGGTATGTTCCAGTTCGAGGTGTCGATACATCGTGACGGTTGATGCGAGACTATTTGAGGTAGCACGAATGCTTCCAGTCGGACCTTGAATTTGTTGATGCACGATTCTATTGAAATATTTACTCGTTTCCTGGATACTTGCTTCTGGAGACCAATGCCTTCAATATCGACATTATGGCAGGTTCCTTCCAGACCTAAACGCTTAACCATCTTCGTGGTTATGAAATTAAGCTGTGAGCCTGAGTCCAGTAGTGCGCGACACCTGACTTTGTTTGGGCCATTTTCCAAGTTAACAACAACCGTACTGAGCAATATATAGCTTGGTTTTGAAATTGAGCTGGCTGTTAAGCTTGTTTTGACCTTGCTCGCACTCCCATTCGCTGACTTTGTAACATCATTAACCTCCTCCGAAGACCTCCTGGCAGACTGTATTTTATCAGCGCTCATATGGAGTAAACTATTATGCTTTCGTCCACAGATCTTGCATCCTCTTGAGGAGCATGACATAGCTAAATGCCCGCTTTTCAGACAATTTAGACATAGTTTCAATTGCCGTATACGATCAATACGGTTCTTTGTTGTCATGTCGAGGAACTCACGGCAAGAATATATGCAATGGTCTTCTTTGCATAATTGACAAGATGATTTGGACGCCAATGCTGCATAATTTCTTGGTTTAGTAGATGGAGGCTTGTGTTGATGGCTTATGGCTTCTAGAGCTTGAAAACGTTTTTCTAAAAAATTTAGTAATGTAGTTATGCATTGGAGCGATCTAGGCTCTGCGAGGCCTTGCTCCCACAAAGTTCTTGAGTTATGATCAAGCTTTTGTACAATGACGTGAACTAAAATAGGATCCCAGTTGGCAGTGTTAACGCCTATACCTTCGAGGGCCAGTAGGCTTGACTGCGTGTTGTCGTGAAGATCCTTTATGGCTGTAGCACGTTCAATGGTTATCTGTGGTTGAGTTAGTAATTGATTTAATATGGTGGTTACTGCTAACCGTTTGTTTTCGAACCGATCAGTAATGATTTGCCAAGCCGTTTCATAGTTGCTGTCGGATGCAGCGAGATGATGTACCAGTTTCGATGCATCACCACTAAGACTTCTTTTTAAATACCAGAGTTTCTGGCATCCACTAAGTGGTTGATTGTGGACTAATTCACGGAACAAATCCCTAAATTGTGGCCATTTAGAGTAACTACCCTCAAATTTAGGCAATTGAATTTCCGGAAGCTTGATTGTTTGGTTTGTAGCTATTGGTCGTACAAACAATTCACCCTCAGGTTGGTGGGGTTGCTCCACAAGTTTGATTAATACTTCGTTAGTTTTTGTTTCTAAGTCGAAGTATTTTTCCAGTTCGTAGACCGGCAGACATTCTTCTGAGCTCAAGATCTGATGGTGCAGTTTCTGAATAGCAACCCACTGTTGTTCTATTAGATTACCTTTGAGCATACAGAAGCTAGGCCCTTGCGTGTTTGCTTGTTCCATCACGGAATCTATCGTCTTATACAGATGAACCATCAGCGCGTGCATTTGCTTAAGAATGAATGGCTGTGGCGGCTCTGATTTTGGTTCATTGTCAATAACCTGCATCTCTGTTTCTTTCCTATTTTCAGAATCGGCTAGCATTCCTTCCAATGTATGTAAAGTTTCGTCGTATATTGCTTTAATGCCACCGTAGTAATCGGTTACAAAATAATCATGCGATAAATTTGCACCAAAATTTTCACGTATCTTATTGTCGATTTCATCGAAGTCTTTCCACAATTCATCTAGACGCTCGATTTTCTTTTTCAAGTACTCTCGAGTTTTTCGACTCGCCGAATCTTTCTTAAAATTCGCAATGAGACGCCGAATTGCGATTCCTGTCTCTTCTTGCAACTGCGTCAATTCCTCCAGATTCGACATGATGACTCGATGGAACTATCTAGTGTAAGCCCTGGCTACGCTTTAAAATCCAACTATTAATGTGAAAAATTGTACTAGCCAGTGTAAGCCCTGGCTACGCTTTGAAATTCAACTATTAATGCGAAAAATTGTACTAGCCAGTGTAAGCCCTGGCTACGCCTTAAACGTTATCGATTCGGAGCAAGTCGATCACGTCGGGGTCACCAAAAAACTATGTTAATAAGCGAGACTAAGGTTCTTGTACCTAGTCTTTTAATTAGTTCTACGGTACATCAACCGTGAACCTACAAATGAATTTGGCGTAAGCGGCACTTAAACCACACACCAGAAAAACGAGAGAGAAAAGATAAAGTACTCGACTGCGTTCCGAATGATAATAATTTTATTTAATTCATACTTCGATATTTATTACACATAATTGCTTACTAACTACATATTCATTTCTCCATACAAAAAAATCAGCCACATGTCAGCAAATCATACTTTTTCACAAAATGCGAAGGTGATTGATCTATTTATGCTGATCAATGTATGTCAGCTAAATAATTGTATAAGTTCATAAAAGTTCACAAAATAGATTGACTGATCAAGTTATGCTGATTTAATGTATGCATGCACAATTGAACTTTGTATTCTAGGTAGCGAAAAAACATTGAACTTTACATTTATGCAGTATGGACTTATTTTATTTGTTTAAAGCTATGTATGAGAAACTAAACACGGATAATGCTTTGGAATTTTTTAACCCTATGTGTGCGCTGGGTGCCTAAAAAGAGGACGGGAAAATTTGAAAATTTTTAAATTTCGATAACTTTTGACAGAGCCATTCAATCATTACGAAATTTTCAGGACATATTGATATTATTTAGTTGTAGATTTTTAATGAGCGTGCTGGCAACCATGTAGCTAGGGCAGGCACTGAAAGTGAAAACCTCCAAATCATCGTCTCTCTTGAAAAAATGCCGTTTCTTCAAAAAAAAGCCACTCATATGTAAATCTTGTGCTTTGTTTACATAACCAAAAAAAAAAAAAGATATGGTATAACGGGCACGCCTGGTAACCCTTGCCCAATTTACCTATATTTTTACCATCAAAAATTTCTGTTCACGGAAACTCACGATCCGATGAGCAGAATTATTTGAAATTCACAGAATGTATTGGTCTTAGACAGGACCAGGTCTGATAGAAGTGATTTTGAAATGCGGGCGATTCTGTGCCAGTGGTGCCATCTTGAAAAACCACTAAAAAAGATAACTGTTTTTAGCCCTATAAATTCTGATTGAATCGTTCGATTTTGACAAAACTCACACAATTGCTGGACCTTACTCTAAGCCACGTTTATTAGAAATTTAGTTGAAAAATTCGGTTGGAGCTGCCAGCTATGATAATTTTGGTGTCTTCATTTTGAAAAAAAAAAAATTTGCAAGTGAAAACAATCAAACCATCGAATATTAAAAAAAAATGTCCGTTTCTTACAATAAAACCAATCTGTATATAAATCTTTTGTTTTATCTACACGTTCAAAATAAAACTTTGGAAATTTCATGTCAGACAAGAACGGTAACCCCCTCCCAGTTAACCTATATTTTTAGCATCAAAAACTTCTGTTCACGGGAACTCACGAACCAATAATCAGATACAGCTAAAATTTACAGAATGCATTGGACTTAAGTAAGACTAGATTTGATAGAAGCGATTTTGAATTGTGGGCAAGTTCGTGCCAGTGGTGCCATCTTGAAAAATTACAAAGAAAAAAAAACTGCTTTTTGCCCTATGAAATGTGAATAGGTTACCGGATTTTCATGAAATTGACACAGTAGCTAAACCTAACTTTAGTGTCTGTTTGGTGGAAATTTTGTTCTAAAATTTGATTGGTGCTGCCAGCTATGGTAATTTTTGTGTCTTTGGTTTTGAAAAATCGCTCAGGAAAATAAAACTTTTTGCACTATAACTTCCAGTGCAGTCATGAAATCAATACGAATTTCATACAATTAATGAAACCTGTCATAAAAATTATTCAGGCCAAATTTGGTTGAAAAGCCACAATAGGGTTGCCAGCTTTTGTTGGTTTTGTGTTTAATTGCCATATCTTTATTAAGCGGTTTTATCGTAGAATTTTCAAATGTTAATGATATTGTAGTGACACTAAACAGCAAATATTAAGCTTTCGATTATTTGAAAAAACTCGCTGCAGGTAACCCTTAATTTCTTTATACTCCTATAACTTCGAATGCAGTCATCGGATCAAGACGAAATTCGCAGGGTAGATTAAGGTCAACGTGAAGCAGATGCGATTTATTTTTGGCTTTGATGCTCGCAACAGGTTGCTACCATGAGTCAGTAGTGCTATTGTTCTATCAATGAATGCTTACAGTTAGTATTCATACCGGAAACATTTACAATGAAAATAGATAACCGATGTTTCAATTCCCAAAGTTCTGCAAATTTTTCGGATCGCAGCCCCAAACACCAACTTCAGTTACAGTGCTGCAGGCACTGACCATTTTCTTCAATGATGTTATATGAGATGCTGCTTTCAAAATTATATGAAATAAGCAACTGATAACGAATATAACTAACCCGTGTTTTGCTCTAAAAAACGTTGAAATTCATGCCAGTGGTAATATCTGAAACCTTCCACCATATGAGTTATAATGCATTCTTGAGACGAAAGTAAAACGTGGCATTTGAAACAGTTTGGCCGTAATAAGCAGCACATGTGGTGGAATATGCACTCAAAACCTGCACGATTCTTCTACTGTTCTTCGAACATTAGTGTTTCTAGCGGTTCAGGTGCGCTAGAGTTTTTTTTTAAATTGGGTTGACTCTTACTTGACGAATCGAACTCAACGTGTATCCTTTCGCGGTGCCTTGTCATCTGGAATTAGAACCACGTCTGGTGTTCCACAAGGTAGTCATCTAGGCCCTTTACTGTTCGCCTTATTTATTAATGACGTAGGTTCCATTCTAGAGTCATCTTCTGTTCTTCTTTATGCCGATGACGCTAAAATTTTCAAAGTTGTGAGAAACCTTAACGATTGCAATGATTTGCAGCAGGATCTAAACAGATTTGCAAACTGGTGTTCCGATAACAATCTCCTAATTAATCCTGACAAGTGTACGATTATATCTTACACACGCAAAAATAATCCTGTAATCTATGAATACTCACTTTTGAGTACATCTTTAAATAGATCAGCGAAAGTACTCGATTTAGGAGCATTGCTGAATCAATCCTTCACATTTGACGATCACATCGATTCAATCGTTGTGAAAGCTAGCAATGCCTTATGTTTTGTCAGAAGACGTTCGAAGGAATTCAACGACATTTTTCTAACTAAGACCCTCTTTTGTAGCTTAGTAAGACCTATTGTCGAATATGCAAGTATTTTATGGTCACCATATCAAAAAGTCTACATAGACCAAATTGAGTCAATTCAAAAGAGGTTCTTACGTTTCTGCTTCCGCGGTCTTCCGTGGTATGACCCTTTGCATCTACCTCCTTATCAAGACCGCTTAAATCTTTTACGAATGGATACCTTGGACTCTCGACATCAAAATTCCAAAATCTTATTTGTCGCGAAAATTTTGGATGGCAGTTGACTCAAACTACTTATTAAGCCAACTTAATTTTAACACTAATAACAAACGTGTCAGGCGTGTTAACTTTTTGTCGATCCCTCAACATCGGACCAATTATGGTTGCAATGAACCAGTCACTGCAATAAGTAGATGCTTTAACGAAGCTTATTATAAGTTTGATTTTCATTTATCTACAGCATCACTTAATCGAATTCTGCATAAGAATAATTAATTTTTATTGTATGTGTATAGTCTGCATTAGACGAATTTAATAAATGAATGAATGAATATATATATATATTTATATATATATATATATATATATATATATATATATATATATATATATATATATATATATATATATATATATATATATATATCAGCAAAATGATTAAGGGAGATAATCTCTGGAGTGGCCGATCCGATTGAGCTGAAATTTTCGGAGAACGTAGATGTATAAAATAGGTAGGTCCATGACTTTCTCAAATTCAGATATCTTAAACCTTTTGGCGGCGGCGAGCGTTTTAGCGAATTTTGACGTACTCCTATATCTCCAAGCAGTGTAAATTTTTGTTAAAGAAGAGTATTGAAAATGAAAACTAATTATGTTCTAAGCTTGTTTATGATAAAGAATTTGAAATTTTGAGCCGTGTGTGGGTGCAGGGTGCCTAAAAGTAGGCAAGGGATTTTGTTCAAATTTTGATTTGTCATGACTTGTACGCAAAACAATCGATCATCATGAAAATTACAGAGCATATTGATGTTGACTAAGATTTGCACATACAGATTTTTAGCATAAAGCGGGTAATTCTGTAGCTGTGGCAGGCTGCTGAAAAAAATCCTTCAAATCATTGACCTTCCTGAAAAATTTTTGATTTTTGACAAAAATTTCAAATCTTTGATAAATTTTATTTTTTGTCCTTCATCTCTACACTCAAAGAAAATAATGGGTAAAATCAACCAAAAATGTGAGTTGAAAATGACTCTATCTATGAACATAGTCATTCCAACTACGCAAAAATAGTTAGTAGCAAGGCTTTAATATACTATTTTAGTGGTTGAATTAATTCACCAGAATAGTAGCGAAATCAACTAATATACGTAGTATATGCACAATGTTATAGTTAGCCAACTATTTAATTAGTAAAAATAACTGCAGAACTAGTAAATATACTATAAGCATAGTACAATTTATGAGTACTTATTCCCATTTAGCAAAATATTAGTACTTATTCTCATGTAGCAAATTAATGGCACTTGTTTTATGTGTAATCGTCTATGTCCTTTTTCGCATAAACTAATCTAAAGCCTACACGATGTTACAAACTGTTTGTCTATTAATCTGAAAGAAAGTGGAGAAAAAAATCTTTTGGTTTCCTGAAAACAATGACAAAAAGAATGATGGCTGAATTTAAAACAGTTTAATTGAATGATTAGCAAAAAACACAATCAGTTTAGTTACTGAATACATAAAAATAATTATTATTCTCATTACATTGCGAAAATTAACAAAAATAAAAATGTACATTTGTCCATATGTAAGTATAAATGCACTTAAAAAAGATGGCAGCTCGTACTTATTATTATCAAAGTAGACATAAAACTTAGAATTACATAAAGTAGTACCTACTGCTATAATAAATGGCTGCAAAGTTGCTCCTTTTCTGTAGGCTGAATCCCTTAATTTTACTATTTCGGTTTCTAGTTCATTTAATTGCTGCACATGAAGCAAAAATGATAGTTGCGAGTCAGTTATTGTAACCTTTCTTGCAACTTTTCTTTTACCTTCTTTATAATTAATTTTTATGGAAGGAGGCAGAACGGCATGCAAAAGCAAGGCAAGCTCCGAGTCTGAAAGTAGAAAAACAATAATTGCTTACATAAAAATTCACGATTTTCAAAGCCATACTTTTTTCCTCATCTGATCCATAATTTGATACTTTTTTTAACAGAGAGAGACTTTCCTTGTCTTTAATTTTATTACTAAAGATTTTCAACCATTGTTTCTCGAAGTCCTGCCACTTCTCTGCTAACCCTGAGCTTTCCGGATACAAAAAATTGAAATCGATGCTAACCTAAAAGGAAATGGCGGTAATTATTATTTCTTACAAATTTAATTTTTAAAGTACTAAATTATATCCAAGGGAATGAGTGTAAAATCGCCAATCGTGAATTATTTGAGAAATGTTTACGTAACTGGAGCTTAATATATCATTTCGCCGCTTTTGGTATGTAATCTTCCAGTTATTTTGGACATCTATCCAAGGAATTTCGTACACCCGCAACCAATTGTGAGCTTGATTCACTTCTTCAGAAAGTGTAAAATAAATTATATAAACAAAGACGGATATTGAATATTAAAGTATTTACCTTCGGAAGTTGCTTCAGGGACAACAATAGGATTTTTCTCTGCAGTTGTTGGCTCAGTTGGCGTTTGAACTTTTACTTTTCGCATCGTTTTTAAAGTATTATTATACTTGTCGTAGAGTCGTCCAGCTTGATATATTTTTGGTGCATTTTTTTTGTAATATATATTCTATAAATATGAATTCATATATAAATACAGAGCAACGTCAAAGTAAAAATTAAACCTACTCTGTCATAACCGAAAATTTCTTCAATGGATATCGCTATTCTCTCAAAATGATCCCTTTTGAGTTTTATATCGTTTCCTACACAATGATGGACAATAGCGTCAACTAGAATTTTTCTAGTTATGTCATCTAGTTTTCCAGATTGCCGATGATAACCCAACACATAGTCTCCACCGGCAAAATTACGAAGGATACTTTTAATGTCCTTCAAAAGTGGTAATATTAATTCAAGTTCTCGACTGCAGATAGCTACCTACAAATCCAAGAGTTTGCTTTGTTTGCTTCAAAATTCCAACAGGAGATGTAGGAGAAGGAGGAGTAGACACATCAGAATTACTGCTTCTTTGTCGCCATTCATTAATATAGGCCGAACAGTTCGAGTCGACAGAAATCGTGTCACAGCTTGATGGTGCTGCATATCCCTGCAAAATATCAAACATTCAAGTAATTATTTGAATGTGTTTCAAGATTTACGACATTTTTTTCCCTCCATTCCACGAGACGACGTCGAAATTCCACTTTAAGCCCGAGTTTGTATTTGGCAAATATTATGTCCAAATCTCTCTCAGTAATATACCTTAATCGGACACTATTTATGTCATGATCTAATAAAAAGACATAGACAACATGAGATGTTGGCTCAATCAATGATAAAAACGGCTTTATAAATTGTAAATACCTTACCTTGGAGATCCTGAAGTAAGAAATCGAATTCCCAGTCGTTTAACACACTTTCTAAAACTATATCACTTAACACATTTAATGTTGTTAAAATAACTCGTTGTTCACCACTGCACTGTGCATTTACTGCATCAAACACTACCGGCACTACAAAACTCTGATCATTTTCCATCGTAAAATTACACTGAAAAACTATTTCCAAATGCGTTCTAAACAAATGCGACACTGCAAATCAACCTACAGCGTAGATCAATTCAAATTACGAACTTGGTTAATATACAATGCATTTGGTTGTTTCGATTGGTAGGGTAACTATTTGCAAGGGTGCGCTAACAATGTTTTGGTTATTCTTCAGTTTGATGAAAATGACTATTTTCATTTAGTTGAAATAACCAACACAAAGAGTTGGCTTAAAATATTTCTCCATACATTTGACGAAAATGGTAATTGTACAATTTTTATCAGTTAAATCTACCTATGATTTTTCTTTGAGTGTAGGAAAAATTTTCAAAATTCCGATTTGCATAAGAACGACAACCCATCACCAAATTACCTCTATTTTCAGCACTCGAAAGTTCTGTTCACGAGAATTGACGACCCGATAATCCGATCATAATGAAATTAACAGGATATGTTGGTATTAGCTAGGACCAGGTGTGATAGAAGTGATTTTGAAATGCGGGCAAAACTGTGGCAGTGGTATTATCTTAAAAAACTACTGAGAAAAATAACATCTTTTTGGCCTATAACTTCCGAATTAGCCATCAGATTTTAATAAAATTTACACAATACTTGGATGTTACTTTTTGTAACATGTGGTGAAAATTTGGTTGAAAAATTAGTATAGGGCTGGCAGCTATGGTGATTTTTGTCTCATAAATCTTGCAAATTTGCTCAGCAAAAACAAAGCTTTTTTCCCTATAACTTCCGGTCTAGTGTAGAAATTAAAACGAAGTTCATGCAGTAAATGGACCTTAATGTGAAGTAAATGTCGTAGGAATTTCGTACAAAAATCATGAAAGGGCTGCCAGCTATTACCATTTTTGTAAATTTGCGGAATTTCTTTACTGAGTGATTATGTCATTAGATTTCCAATTGAGAATGATCCTGCAATGAAAATTAAAAATAAATATTAACGTTTTTAAAATTTGAAAAGTGTTGAGGGTGGTAACCCTAAAATTCTTTTCACCCGTATACCTTCCAGCGCAGTGATTCAATCGAAACGAAATTTACTGGTTGGGTTTAACTTAACGTGAAGCAGATTTGGTATGTATTTTGCTTTGCTGCTGACACAGGCTAACCAGCAATGTTCCATTTCCGTTAATATTGCACCAACAGATGCTTCAAATTACGTTCTCATATGCAAAGCATTTGCAATAAAAATAAGGAATCAATTTTTGAATTTTCCAAGTTTTGAACATTTTTCGGATGGCAGCCGCAAACAACGTTTAACCGCTGAAACTTTTGATGAAATCCTGTGATGAGAACGAAATTCAAAGGATAAGTTGATTTAAGTATGAGCTTGTTATGTTAAACTTATTGCTGTTTCGTTCGGAAAGTGTTACCAGCACTGAACATTTTCATAATTTGTGTTATAGTTGAGCTTTATTGCTTTGGATAAGGAATGGTTGATATGATTCTACAAAACAGTGTATTACGTCTTTCCACACTTTTTTGTCACTCAAAGACAATTTCTTCGAAAATTAGTTTTCTAGCGGTTCAGATGCGCTTAAGTTTTTTGTATAAGAATACAGGTTAAAGTATATTAACTCGCGAGAGGTTTTTGTAATTAGGATCCATTGTCAGAAAATAACGTAACAGAATGAGTAATATACTTTCATACATATTTTCTACTTATACATACATTTGGTACGGTGGGGCTAAGCTCGGTGATGCTCACCACATTCTCTATGTGCAGTCACTTTGTAAATTTAAAGCGTATCATTGAGTGAATTTACAGCAGTTCCCAAATCGGGATTTGGAATATACCGGAATTCGTAAGCTTTCGGCCGGTTTCCATGTATGTGTGCGCAGACTGTGTACGTGCACAGAAGCTCTTCATGGGCTTGATTTGTGAATGCCGGTTTTCCACGAAGCTTTTATATGTGTGTGTGCTGGACAAAATTGTATGGCTAAACGAGAATCGTATTAAAACTGGGTTAAAATCCCGATTTCGTGTAACCATACACATTTAGTCGGCGGTTTGGCTTGCAAACACATAGAAGGTGATTTGTTTTCAATAGGGCGTGTCCAAAAGGGATATTACCAAATTTTCCGCCACTGTTTACTTTGTAGGAGCATGTCTCATTAGTAACTTTGTCATTTTATGCTGCCGTTAGTAGGGTAACTGCATATTTATTGTCAAAGTCGTGTCCCACGTAATTTTTTGCTAGTGGTAGGCGAAAATGCTAAATGTAGGTTATTCCCCTTCTCTACTTGAATTTCTGGAATTCTTTGTTCTGCATGCATAAACACCATTGTGTGTAAAGTTTTCTGCCTTCGAAAGCACATTTTATGGAAATATTATTGGAAATTTTTAATGTCCGAAGACTAGAGCCGTTTTCGAGCAGTTTTTCAATATCCGGACAAGAACATCTGAATACTTACAAAACCAGTCAAACATGGTATTGCACGTATTGGTTACTTGATAAGATTAATATTAGCTCTCCGAACACTATGAGTCAGTGTTCAGACAGCTTTGAATTACACTCCTGGCAAAGCTTCAATTGTTTGGTAAAATAACGGTTACTCCATATTACTAGAATTTAGAAATTTTATCTCCTGTAAGGCTAATTAGTTGCGGCTGGATAGGCCTGAAAGTATATCACGCAGACTTCAAATAGTGGGCGCATGGCAGAGTGGCTCCAAATTGTATATTTATTTAACCTAATGGCTCTTTCAAATCGAAAAGCACATCGGAATCAGCCAAAAAAGAAAAAAATCAGAATGTGAATCATGTGTCCTAGCAAATTAACAATAGATTCAGTGTCCGGACACTAGCACTGTCTGGAGACTAGTGCATTTATCCGACATATAGATATAAATATGCTAGTACGAAATTGAAAATTTTTTCTCCAAATTGCCTGATCGGATCTGCTTAAATTTTAAGGCGTTGGAGTAAGGCGGTTTAAGTTTATAACAAAGTTTTAAAGGCATTAGACAGTAGCGGGTGTTTTAGTCAATTTATTGGGGCTGGTTTATTTTTGTGAGAGAAAATATGTAAGCACTAGGAAGCATGTTTTGCTAGTTTAAAATTAAAGTCATCACAGAATGTTTGCAATTTCGAATTGTGGCATATTTGGAAACATACATCAGATCATTAAGCAATTTAGTGATGTGTATTAGATATAAGCTAGTATGTATTTTGGTGTATGTGTATGCAACTCAATCGCTGCAGCACCTACGTTTACACAAATCCTTCAAACCATTGCCAGTGGTATTTTTTTCACTAATTTTTATCATTTAAATAAAAATTGATTAATTTCAACTTGAAATACAGCGACTACCGCCAAGCTGTGCTTTTGTGGGATTAAGCTACATACATTTGTTACCTCACTTAATCGGTTCGTGTCCGTGATACATTTTACGTAGAAAATTGCATACTTCTAGGCAGTTCAAGTTCAATCATGAGTTTCAAGTGCAGCTTAGAGAACTGTTTCGCATTCGACAACACCATGAAGTTTGTGCATTGCAAAGCATTCTGCAATAGGAAATTACATGGCGCATGCATGGGTGCTCCACGGGACTGGTACCATCCATACTTAGAACGCCATTTCATATGCATAGATTGTCAAAATGTAGAACGGCTGATGAAAAGCATGTAAAAAGATGAAATATCTTCAAGTATCTCAGCCAATTCTGTCCCAAGCAGCTCTCGCCAAGTAAACTTTATAAATATGCTCGAGAATCCTGAGCAAAAATGTTCTTCAATGTTCGATAAGCAAAATACCTTGCTAAGAAATGCGTTCATGTAACAATCACTAAAACTAAGTACTATAAATAATAAGCTTGAACACTTTGAGCAACAGCGTGAAAAACTATTGGAAGACATAAATAATCAGCCATCTATTTACGAACATTCGCTTCTCCATGAGCTCTCAATGGCCGATATTAACAGCAACATGCCAAAAGTGACTACAAAAGACATGGCTTCGTCTCCTATCAAAGAATTGACTTCTACTGCAGCCAAGCCAATATATAAATTTGGTACTTATTGGTCGAAAAATGAGTGGGACAGTCGCATTAAAAAAATAAACAAATATAATGAAACTTGCCAATACGAAGGATCACGCTTCCATTTACCCGTTGATACCGACAAAGTAGCGTTTTTCATCAAAGGTATTCCTCCCACTGCTGATCAAGGATGGCTGAATACGTTCCTCGAAGCTGGACTCCACATCAATGATTATTTTATCACCAAACTACCACAACGGAATCACAACTCACAGAAGCAATACAAGGTTTTCATTCCCTCAAAATATGCCTGGATGTTCATGAGTTTAGATGGAGGTAACAGCAAATTTAACTGGAATGGTGTTACATTTTCTCCCAGGAAGAATCGAAGGACCAACATAGCCGTAAGAAAGTACCTAATTCTGTAAGAAAAAATTGTATTTGAAATAATGTTCCTAATACCCGCATATCCCCATCCATTCAAAATCCTCAAATTTCTAATACTCGTAACATCCCATTAATACCACGTCCTACTGTTGCTTCCGTTTCTTCCCTTCAAAATACAAACAACAACGTAGCCAATATTAGCTCCTCTTTATCCTCTAGCCAGCTGGCTACCTATGTCGCCTCTACAGAGGCAACTACGAATGCTGCCTGTTTCGACAATTTGATGAATTTGAAGAATTTTTTTGAAGAATTCAACTCTGTTAGGCATTTATCCTAACATAACACCTTCTTTAAATGGACTCAGACTCTTTTACCACAATTGTAGTGGTATGAGAGGGAAATTAAATAAATTATATCTTGACGCAAAATCCTGCCACTTTAATTTACTCGCCTTCACAGAAACATGGCTAAATGATTCCCATAAGAATGAAAAGATCCTTGATAGCAGTTGGACAATTTACAGAAGCGATCGTGACTATTGTTCCACAGGTCAAACGCGAGGCGGCGGGGTTTTGCTGGTGGTTAGCAACACACTTTCAAGTGAGGTTATTGACACCGCCCCCAATGTATTGTTCCAACACTTTGTTATTCGTGTTTCTTTGAATAAACATTTCCTTTATATAAGTTTGGCCTATATTCCACCCAGATCGGACGAATCAGTTTACAACCATTTCTGTGAATTAATACCTTCCATTACAACATCTCTAAATGAAAAAGACAAAATAATATTCCTAGGGGATTTCAATCGTCCCAACTTATGTTTTATCCCCGATGAAAACGACGCATTTCTTCTCCCTGTTAATCTCTCAGATTCCAATGATTTCAACCTTGCGAGTACTTTTTATGGCAACGATTTGCAGCAAGTCCCTCCATCTCCCAACCAAAACGGTCATTGGTTGGATCTTGTATTTACAAACGCCTATGACGAAGTAGTGGTAAGTCCAACTAATGATGCAGAGCATCTCTTTTCAAATAGTTTACACCACACTGCACTATCAGTTGAACTTCCCACTCCTGATTCTATTTACTTAAAAACGTACAATAATTCAATTGTATATAACTTTCTTAACGCTGACTACGAAAGTATTCACCATGTACTTGACTCTATAAATTGGACGAATACTCTTTCAACGCTAGATCTTGAGGAAGACATTTCCACTTTTTACGATAACATATTTGACGCCGTTGAAAGATATGTACCTAAGACTAAAAAAAAACTCTAGCGCACCAGAACCGCTGGAAACACTAATGTTTGAAGAACAGTAGAAGAATCGTGCAGATTTTGAGTACATATTCTACCACGCTAGCTGGTTATTACAGCCAAACTAATTCAAACGCCAGGTTTTACTTTGGTCTTATAACTCATATGGTGGAAAGGTTTCAGATATTACCAGTAGCATGAATTTCAAAGTTTATGGGAGCAACACTTGTTAATTATATTCGCTCTCAGTTGCTTATTTCACAAAAATTTTCAAAGCAGCATCTCATAAAACATCAATGAAGAAAATGCTCAGTGCCTGCAGCACTGTAACTGAAGTTGGTGTTTGGGGCTGCGATCCGAAAAATTTGCAGAACTTTGGGAATTGAAACATTGGTTATTTATTTTCATTGTAAATGTTCCCGGTATGAATACTAACTGTAAGCATTTATTGATACATAAGTAGCACAACCGACTCGTGCTGGTAACCTTTTGCCAGTATCAAAGCCAATAATATATTACATCTGCTCCCTCTGGTATATTACATTCGAAGTGATAGAGTATAAAGAATTTTAGGGTTACCTGCAGCAAGTATTTTCAAATAATCGAAAACTTAATATTTCCTGTTTATTGTAACTACAATATCATAACCATTTGAAAATTCTACGATAAAACCGCTTAGTGAAGATATTGCAATTAAACACAAAACCAACAATAGCTGGCAACCCTATCGTGGCTTTTCAACAATATTTGGCCTGAATAATGTCTATAATAGGTTCCATTAATAATATGAAATTCGTATGGATTTCATGACTGCACTGGAAGTTCTAGGGCAAAAAGTTTTTTTTTCCTGAGTGAATTTTCAAAACCAAAGACACAAAAATTACCATAGCTGGCAGCATCAATCGAATTTTTCAACTGAATTTATATCAAACAGAGTTTAGAGTAAGGTTCAGCTATTGTGTCAATTTCATGAAAATCGGGTTACTTATTCACATTTCATAGGGCAAAAAGCAGTTTTTTTTCTATGTAATTTTTCAAGATGGCACCACTGGCACAGAGATGCCCACAATTCAAAATCGCTTCTATCAGACTTGGTTCTACTTAAGTCCAATACATTCTGTAAATTTCAGTTGTACCTAATTATTGGTTCGTGAGTTCCCGTGAACAGCAGTTTTTGATGCTAAAAATATAGGTTAACTGGGAAAGGGTTACCGTTCTTGTCCGACATGAAATTTCCAATGTTTTGCTTTGAAAGTGTAGATTAAGCATAAGATTTGTATACAGATTAGTTTTATTGTAAGAAACGGACATTTTTGAGGATATTCGATGGTTTGAATTTTTTCACTTCCAAATTTTCATTTTTTCAAATTTAAGACACCAAAATTATCATAGCTAGCAGCTCAAACCGAATTTTTCAACCAAATTTCTACCAAACATGGTTTGAAGTAAGGTCCAGCTATTGTGTGAATTTCGTCAAAATCGAACGATTCAATCAGAATTTATAGGGCTAAAAGCAATTATCTTTTTTAGTGATTTTTCAAGATGGCACCACTGGCACAGAATCGCCCACATATCAAAATCACTTCTATCAGACCTGGTCCTATTAAAGAGCAATACACTCTGTAAATTTCAATTAATTCTGCTCATTGGATCGTGAGTTTCCGTGAACAGAAGTTTTTGATGCTAAAAATATAGGTTAATTGGGCAAGGGTTACCAGGCGTGCCCGTAATACCATATATTTTTTTTTTTTTGGTTATGTTAACAAAGCACAAGATTTACATATGAAAGGCTTTTTTTTGAAGAAACGGCATTTTTTCAAGAGAGACGATGATTTGGAGGTTTTCACTTTCAGTGCCTGCCCTAGCTACAGGGTTGCCAGCACGCTCATTTAAAGCTACACAAATCTACAACTAAATAATACCAATATGTTCCAAAAATTTCGTAATGATTGAATAGCTCTGTCAGAAGTTATCGAAATTTAAAAATTTTCAAATTTTCCCGTTCTCTTTTTAGGCACCCAGCGCACACATAGTGTTAAAAAATTCCAAAGCATTATCCGATTCACCTGTGAAACACGTTCGAAATTTATTTCGTTAACTTTATTTATGCAAAAATTATTTGTGTACGAAATAATAGGTATATTAAAAATATCACTAAAATGGCCGCCGGCGCCAAAGGGTTAACAATAATTGACATTTAGTGAGACGTGGACCTATTCTGCATATACACCAATGTATCCTGAAAGTTTCAGTTCAATCGAATGGCGCGTTCCCGAGATTATCTCACTGAAATTTTTTGATGATATATATATATATATATATATATATATCTATATATATATATATATATATATATATATATATATATATATATATATATATATATATATATATATATATATATATATATATATATATATATATATATATATATATATATATATATATATATATATATATATATATATATATATATATATATATATATGGAAATATGAATTTTCGGCCAAATCGATTTTAATACTATTGTTCTTCGAACATTAGTAAAAAATGTCTGAACCATGGCTTGATAGGGAACTTAGGCATTTGCGAAATCATAGAAACAAACTATATAAACGATTAAAGGAAAATACTTATGTTAATCCTACTATTCAGGAAGCTTATAATGAAGTAGTTAAGGAATTCTCGACAAAGTCTCGCGATGCTTATGCCAATTATATTAAGAAAACCAGTGAAAGTATAATCCACGACCCAAAAAAATTCTTTAATTTTGTAAATATGAAGCGGAAAGTCTCCGGTTATCCATTGTCAATGTCCTATAATAATATCACCTCTGCTTCTCCTAAAGATATCTGCGATTTATTTGCAGATAATTTCCAGAGAATTTTCACTGTATCAGACCCATTTAATTCAAATGTTTCTCCTTCTTATTCAGCACCAACCACTTTTCTCAGCCAAATTAAAATATCACACTGCACTATCAGTTGAACTTCCCATTTCTGATTCTATTTACTTAAGAGCGTACCATAATTCAATTGTATATGACTTTCTTAATGCTGATTATGAAAGCATTCACCATCACCTTGACGCTATAGATTGGACGAATACTCTTGCAACGTTAGATCTTGAGGAAGCCATTTCCACTTTTTTTAACAAAATCTTCGACGCCGTTGAAACATATGTACCTAATTTAAAAAAAAAAAGAAAAAGTTGTCTGAGCCATGGCTTGATAGGGACCTTAGGCATTTGCGAAATCGTAGGAACAAACTTTATAAGCGGATTAAAAACAATATCGACTTTAGTTCTGCTATTCAGGATGAATATAATGACGTTGCTAAGCAGTTTTCAGCAAAGTCTCACGAGGCTTATGTCAATTACATTAAGACAACGGGCGAAAATATAATCCGCGACCCGAAAAAATTTTACGATTTTGTAAATGTGAAGCGAAAAACCACTGGATATCCCTCGTCGATGTTTTTTAATGATATCACTTCTTCCTCTCCTAATGAGATTTGTGATTTATTCGCAGATAGTTTCCAGAATATTTTTAATGCACCAGACCCATCAAACTCACACCTGCCTTTCTCTCATCCTACTCCTACAGATTTTGTCGGCCAATTTGAAATTACACGTGACGAAATAAGTAAAGCCATTTCGGAACTCGACTGCAACAAAGGCCCTGGGCCCGATCTTCTTCCTCCAACTTTCTTGCGCAAGTGTGTAAGGCAGTTTATAGCTCCCTTTCATATTTTTTTCAACCGATCACTTTCGTCTGGAGTTTTCCCATCTTGCTCGAAACTTTCATATGTCACACCCATATTCAAAAATGGTGATAGACGCTGTATCAGAAATTATAGGGGCATTGCCATCCTATCTTCAATTCCGAAACTTTTTGAAAAGATTGTGTACGATAAACTTTCTCCACTTGTTGACCCCCATCTGAACGAGCATCAACATGGTTTTAGAAAAGGTCGCTCAACTACCACGAATTTGACAGTTCTAATCTCAGACGTGCTGTGTAAAATGGAGAAAGGATGCTAAATTGACGCAGTCTATACAGACTTTAGTAAAACTTTTGACAGAGTTGACCACCCTACCTTAATTCTAAAACTCCAGAATTTCGGATTTTCCGGATCTTTGCTTAGCTGGCTGACTTCCTACCTTCGAAATCGAACACAACTGGTAAAATTTCAAGGACTCTTATCGAAAAATATCTCTGCTAGCTCTGGTGTACCACAAGGTAGCCATCTTGGCCCACTTCTTTTTAATATATTCATTTCTGACCTATCTAACGTCCTAGCAAATATACCTCATTTACTTTATGCTGACGATCTCAAAGTCTCATTAAATCTAAATCCGATGCACTTTTTCTCCAATCTAAACTTGATTCACTTGATCATTGGTGCAATGAAAACAAGCTCTCTCTCAACATTGCTAAGTGCCAAGTTATAAGTTTTTGCCGAAAACACACCGTCTCACACAATACGTACTTCCTCGGCAATAATTTGTTAGCTCGAGTTGAAAACGTTGTTGACCTTGGTGTTATCTTGGATGAGAGACTCCGCTTCACCTTGCATTATGATAAAATGCTTTCCCGTGCAAACAAACAGTTAGGCTTCATCAAAAGGCGTGCGAAGGAATTTCGTAGCCTGTGGGTCACAAGATCCTTATACATCTCACTTGTACGTCCCATTCTCGAATATGCTTCCATTTGCTGGAATCCGGCTTTTGAGACCCACAGTAACAGACTCGAGTCCATACAAAAGCAATTCTTACTTTTTGCATTGAGAGATCTATACAACCCTTACGATTTTAGTGCCTTAACCTCCTTATGAGTTTCGACTGGGTCACCTAAACTTATTGCCACTTGCATCCAGAAGAAAGATGATTTCGGCCTGCTTCACATTTGACGTCATTAGAGGCGTTATCAGAGTTGAGTTCCTCAATAATAAAATGGTGTTAAATAACCCTGTAAGGAGCACCAGGTCCTCTAGTTTTCTTAAGGAATATCCACATTCCACTACTTACGCAGCTAATGAGCCGATTAATAGATGCTGCAGGATATTCAATAGCATAAGTAATCTATATTCCCCAACGGTCTCAAAATTATCCCTCAAATCTTCCCTTTTCCAAGCCATCCGCAACTCCTTATGTTCAGCTATTTGTCAATGTTTTATATATTCGTTATTTATTTATTATTATTGATTTATTTGTTAATTATTTGATTTATTAAATTTTTTTTTTCGTATTACTGTTATATACTCATATTAAGTTTTCGATTTTCCATTTTGCTTTGTATTGTTTATGTAACTTGTACCTTGCTTGGTTAATGAATAAAATAAAGAAATACGTAAAGCTATATTGGAGCTCGATTGCAACAAAGGCCCTGGTCCTGATCTCTTTCCAACTACCTTCCTGCGGAGGTGTGTAGAGCAGCTAATAACACCCATGCATATATTCTTCATCCGGTATTTTCCCATCCTGTTGGAAACTTTCATATGTGACACCAATTTAAAAAAATGGCGATAGACGCTGCGTCGAAAATTACAGGGGCATTGCCATTTTATCTTCCATTCCAAAACTTTTTGAAAAAATTGTTTACAATAAACTTTCCCCACTAGTTGACTTCCGTCTGAATGAGCAACAGCATGGCTTTAGAAAATCTCGCTCAACTATCACTAACTTGACAATCCTAGTTTCGGACGTTTTGTGTTAAATGGAGAAAGGCTATCAAATTGACGCATTCTACATTCACTTTTGCAAAGCTTTTGACAGAGTTGACCATTCTTTATTGATCCTTAAGATGCACAAATTCAGACTTGCTGGATCGTTACTAAGCTGGCTCAGTTCCTACCTACCCTTAAATTTCAAGGAATTTTATCAAAAAATTTATTTGCTACCTCTGGTGTTCCACAAGGTAGTCATATTGGCCCATTTCTCTTTAACATATTCATTTCGGATCTATCTGACGTCCCATCAAACATTCCTCACCCACTTTATGCAGACGACCTCAAACTCTACCACACCATTGAATCTAAATCTGATGCACTTTTCCTTCAATCCAAGCTTAATTCTCTTGTTCACTGGTGCAATATAAACAAGCTCTCGCTGAATATTGATAAGTGCCAAATCATAAGTTTTAGCCGTAAATGCATGGTTACGCAGAATATCTACTATCTCGGAAACAACTTATTAACTCGCGTTGATAGCGTTGTTGATCTCGGTGTTGTGATGGATGTGAAACTTCGTTTCACCTTGCACTACGACAAAATTCTTTCCCGTGCGAATAAGCAGCTCGGCTTTATTAAACGACGTGCCAAGGAGTTTCAAAACTTGTGGGCCACAAGATCATTATACACTGCACTTGTACGCCCTCTTCTCGAATACGCCTGTATTATTTGGAACCCAGCCTTCAAAATTCACAATAACAGACTCGAGTCCATTCAAAAACAATTTTTACTTTTCGCCCTAAGAGATCTGTACAACCCTTACGATTTCGAAATTTTACCGCCATATAAGTTTAGACTGGGTCATTTAAACTTAACTTCACTTGCATCCAGAAGAATGATGATATCAGCCTGCTTCACATTTGACGTAATTAGAGGCATTATTAGAGTTGAGTTCCATAATAGTAAATTTGTGATAAATATTCCCTTAAGGAACACCAGTTCCAATCGTTTGCTAAAGAAATATCCACATTCTACCATATATGCAGCTAATGAGCCGGTGAATAGATGCTGCAGGGTCTTCAATGGCTTTAGCAACCTTTATTCGCCAACGATTTCCAAACTATCCTTCAAATCTTCCCTTATCCAAGCTATTTGTACACCATAACTTTTAAGCTCTTGTTTAATCATCGTTTTTAATTGTTATTCTTTTATTTCCTTGTTATTTTACTTATTGTCTATTTTAAACTTATTTGTTTACTCCATTAGTTATTTATTTATTAATGTGTTATTTATTTGTACCTTACACTTTTTTACTAATGTTCGAAGAACATTAGTATTAAAATCGATTCGGCCAAAAATTCATATTTCCATATATATATATATATATATATATATATATATATATATATATATATATATATATATATATATATATATATATATATATATATATATATATATATATATATATATATATATATATATATATATATATATATATATATATATATATCATCAAAAAATTTCAGTGAGATAATCTCGGGAACGCGCCATCCGATTGAGCTGAAACTTTCAGGATATATTGGTGTATATGCAGAATAGGTCCAGGTCTCTTTAAATGTCAGTTATTGTTAACCTTTTGGCGCCGGCGGCCATTTAAGTGATATTTTTAATATACCTATTATTTCGTGCACAAATAATTTTCGCAAAAATAAAGTTAACGAAATAAATTTCTTACGTGTTTTACATATGAATCGGATAATGCTTTGGAATTTTTTAACCCTATGTGTGCGCTGGGTGCCTAAAAAGAGAACGGGAAAATTTGAAAATTTTTAAATTTCGATAACTTTTGACAGAGCTATTCAATCATTACGAAATTTTTAGGACATATTGATATTATTAAGTTGTAGATTTGTGTAGCTTTTAATGAGCGTGCTGGCAACCCTGTAGCTAGGGCAGGCACTGAAAGTGAAAACCTCCAAATCATCGTCTCTCTTGAAAAAATGCCGTTTCTTCAAAAAAAAGCCACTCATACGTAAATCTTGTGCTTTGTTTACATAACCAAAAAAAAAAAATATATGGTATAACGGGCACGCCTGGTAACCCTTGCCCAATTTACCTACAATTTTACCATCAAAAACTTCTGTTCACGGAAACTCACGATCCGATGAGCAGAATTATTTGAATTTCACAGAATGTATTGGTCTTAGACAGGACCAGGTCTGATAGAAGTGATTTTGCGATGCCGGCGATTCTGTGCCAGTGGTGCCATCTTGAAAAACCACTAAAAAAGATAACTGTTTTTAGCCCTATAAATTCTGATTGAATCGTTCGATTTTGACAAAACTCACACAATTGCTGGACCTTATTTTAAGCCACGTTTGGTAGAAATTTGGTTTGCATAATTTTGAAAGCAGCATCTCATAAAACATAAATGAAGAAAATGCTCAGTGCCTGCAGCACTGTAACTGAAGTTGGTGTTTGGGGCTGCAATCCGAAAAATTTTCAGAATTTTGGGAATTGAAACATTGGTTATTTATTATATTTATTGTAAATGTTTCCGGTATGAATACTTACTGTAAGCATTTATTGATACAAAAGTAGCACAACCGACTCGTGCTGGCAACCTTCTGCCAGTATCAAAGCCAAGAATATATCACATCTGCTTCACGTTGTTATATTACATTCGAAGTTATAGGAGTATAAAGAAATTTAGGGTTACCTGCAGCGAGTTTTTTCAAATAATCGAAAACTTAATATTTGCTGTTTATTGTCACTACAATATCAGTACCATTTGAAAATTCTACGATAAAACCGCTTAATAAAGATATTGCAATTAAATACAAAACCAACAATAGCTGGCAACCCTATCGTGACTTTTCAACCAAATTTGACCTGAATAATGTTTATAATAAGTTCCATTAATTGTATGAAATTCGTATTGACTGCACTGGAAGTTATAGTGCAAAACGTTTTAATTTCCTGAGCGAATTTTCAAAACCAAAGACACAAAAATTACCATAGCTGGTAGCACCAATCAAATTTTTCAACCAAATTTCCACCATACAGAGATTAGAGTAAGGTTCAGCTACTATGTCAATTTCATGAAAATCTGGTAACTAATTCACATTTCATAGGGCAAAAAACAGTTTTTTTTCTTTGTAATTTTTCAAGATGGCGCCACTGGCACAGACTTGCCCACAATTTAAAATCGCTTCTATCAAATCTGGTACTACTTAAGTCCAATGCATTCTGTAAATTTCAGCTGTATCTGATTATTGGTTCGTGAGTTCCCGTGACCAGAAGTTTTTGATGCTAGAAATAAAGGTTAACTGGGAGAGGGTTACCGTTCTTGTCCGACATGAAATTTCCAAAGTGTTACTTTGAACGTGTAGACAAAACATAAGATTTGTATAAAGATTGGTTTTGTTGTAAAAAACGGACATTTTTTAGGATATTCGATGGTTTGAATGTTTTCACTTCAAAATTTTTATTTTTTCAAATTTAAGACACCAAAATTATCATAGTTGGCAGCTCCAACCGAATTTTTTGACTAAATTTCTACCAAACGTGGCTTGAAGTAAGGTCCAGCTTCTGTGTTAATTTCGTCAAAATCGAACGATTCAATCAGAATTTATAGGGCTAAAAGCAATTATCTTTTTTAGTGATTTTTCAAGATGGCACCACTGGCACAGAAGTGCCCGCCTTTCCAAATCACTTCTTTCAGACCTGGTCCTTTTTAAGACCAATACATTCTGTGAATTTCAAATAATTCTGCTCATCGGATCGTGAGTTTCCGTGAACAGAAGTTTTTGGTGCTAAAAATATAGGTAAATTGGGCAAGGGTTACCAGGCGTGCCCGTTATACCATTTATTTTTTTTTTTTTTGGTTATGTAAACAAAGCACAATATTTATATATGATTGGCTTTTTTTTGAAGAAACGGCATTTTTTCAAGAGAAACGATGATTTGGAGGTTTTCCCTTTCAGTGTCTGCCTTAGCTACAGAGTTGCCAGCACGCTCATTAAAAGCTACACAAATCTACAACTAAAAAATACCAATATGTCCTGAAAATTTCGTAATGATTGAATAGCTCTACCAAAAGTTATCGCAATTTAAAAATTTTCAAATTTTCCCGTTCTCTTTTTAGGCACCCAGCGCACACAGAGGGTTAAAAAATTCGAGCCTTAGCCTCCTTAATACGTCGCCTCCATTCCGAGACGAATGGAGGCGACGTATTAAGGAGGCTAAGGCTCGATTCGGGCTGTAGTGCCCCGATGATGATGAGATTTGGTATATATTTTGCTTTGCTGCTGACACAGGCTAACCAGCTTTAGCCATTTTCGTAACTATTGCATCAACAGATGCTTCAAATTACATGCTCATATGCAAAACATTTGCAATAAAACTAAGAAACCAATTGTTAAATTTTCCGAGTTTTGAACATTTTTTGGAAGGCAACTTCAAACAACGTTAAACGCTAAAGCTTTCGACGAAATCCTCCGATGAGAACGAAATTCAAAGGATAAGTTGAATTAAGTATGAGCTTGTGAAGGTTAACTTATTGCTGCTTCGTTCGGAAAATGTTGCCAGCACTGAACATTTTCATAATTTGTGTTATAGTTGAGTTCTGTTGCTTTGAACAAGGAATGGTTGATATAATTTTACAAAAAAGTGTATTACGTCTTTCCACAGTTTTTTGTCACTCAAAGACAATTTCTTCAAAAATTAGTTTTCTAGCGGTCCAGGTGCGCTAGAGTTTTTTTTTGTAAGATGTCTCTAATATGAAAGTTTGAAGGTAGCATTATTGATAGGAAAATGACAAACATGCCTGCTACACAACTAAAAGTATATTCTTCTCGTTATAAATACATTAGTATACTACAACTTCACGTTAGGACTAACTTGGCCGATGAATTTTGTTTCTGTCCAATGAATGTGTTGGCAGTAATAGTGAAAATCTTTTTTGCATTACTATACTTATATTATTTGCTTTTTGTATGCCAGAAGACATTAATTTCACTGAGCATTTTTCAAGATCGCACCATTGCCACATACATCAAATTTTTATAACACATGCTCTTAATCGAGGTCTATCCATTTTGTGATCCCATATTCATCTGATCTCAAATATGAGAGATTTCACGAACACTAATGACAACTGAACATAAACGTTATATGGTGAAAGACTACCGCTCCTATGAGATTAGGAAACTTCTAAATGTTTATTTGACTATAAAAATAAGTGAATCAATGAATGTTTTGCATTTTTGCAAAACAAAAAAAAACTAGCAGGGTTAAAAGTGTAAAATCAATCAGAAATCGAATCAAATACCCGCTCTGCCCTGATTCGCATACACTTTCTATCTACATTTTTGTCATTTTTGAGTTAACACTCAAAAATTACATATTCTGTTTCATGATTGTGCAAGATTTCAAAAACCTATCTTTTGTGGAAGTATGTTAAAATCAATATTGCAAGATGCACTCTCCATATGTAATTCTCCAGTACAAATCAAAATACAAATCATTGAATATCTAGAAAGTTGTAGATAGGGCAGCGCTGCCACCGAATGCCTACACCACATAACCATAATCGTAAATGGTTCATGTAAAGTTCATTCATAAAATGGCGACGTCACTATTCACGAGACACGCACCAACTAAGTGAACAGCACTCGCCAGAAACCTCAATATAGCAAATTTCCCTGTTTCGACATGCTTCCACGAAGTAAACGGTGAATTTCAGAGGCCGCCACATTGGAATTCCCTTTCATGTATACGCTTCTACGAAGTGAACTCCACTCGCCAGAAGCCGACATATTAGAAGTTTGTCCGTTTGTACACGCTCCTGCAAAATGAACAGCGTTCTTCAGAAGTTGCCATGTAAGGAATATCCCTGTAGAGAAACGCCCATACGAAATCAACACCAATGAGCAGATTTCGCTAAGGGAAATCTTCTGCACGAACATGCTCGCACGGTATGAATAGGATAAGTCAGAGTCCGACATATTGGAAATCTGACTTTACGGACGTGCTGACACGAAGCAAGCAGCGTTGGTCAGAAGCCGCCATATCGGAAACCTCTGTGCATGTACATGCTCGAACGAAGTGAACAGCAGTAGTCAGATTTTCAATACAACATTAACATATGTCACATTGCATTTTTTTATTCTTCATAAATTCACTCCAACAAGTAAAACCTGCTTTGATTTAAATAAGCTCACAGATAGGTTATTATATTTTAATAATTCTGCAAAAGACCACCACAAACAATTTTTCATGCATATATTTGTATTCGATCACAAATTAATGCATTCATTCATGAACCGAGCTCTCCCGTTGACATCACACACAAGCAGCGAGCTGAGAGAGACGTGCGCGTATCGTAATCTTGTAGTTCTTTGAGTCATGGTTCAAACCTAGGTACGGCCGAGGAACCGCGTGCCGAGCTTTGAGCTCACCCAGCTTTGAGCTCACCCAGCTTTGAGCTCACCCAGCTTTGAGTAGTTACTCTAGTTAATCAAAGGTTAAGTCATTTGTAGAACTTATCACTTCATCAATTAGATACAAAGAGCTCTGTTTATATTCTAAGTATATCTAAAACTATTCAACTAAACGAATAAGCTAAAACTAAAATAAATATTTACATAATAAAAATGTAGCATTTGATCTCCCCACAGGCTCTGATTGCTATAGGAACACATCCTCTCAATTGCATCATACCAGCAGTGGAAGAAACATATAAAAATTTTGATGTTTGGCATACAAACAAAATTATTGGTATAACAGCAGCAGATAGCATGCAAGCCTCTTCTTTGTATGCGGAAATGTACTCATTGGATCCAGAAGACGTCTTTGTTCCAATTACTGGTGGGACCACTGGTGAGTTAATTTAAAAATAATTGTTGGATTTAAACTATCGTGAATCTTTGATTGAATCCAAATTAACTAGTTTTTAAAATCGTGCTCATTAATATGAGCATTATGCATAGCAATCTGTTACTAACCCACAATTGGGTAAAAAATCTCGTATTAGTAGTAAGTAATCATTAATACAATTCATGTTACAGCAAATGGTTTTTTTTCAATTAATGGAAATTTTACTTATTCAGTTAAATTGCATAATTCTAAAAGCTCAAGTAGGGGAAATGCAACAGAAACTCGAATGCCAATTATTCCATGCAATAGTTATTTGTATAAAAAAATATTAATATAAGAGTGCATAAAAAAGAAAGCTAATTTCATTTAAAACAAATACAGTGAGTATAGAATGTTTTATATTTGACGTGCAAATATAACTCATCCATTCACTATAAGTGCCCCTAATAGTAATAAATATGCCACCGCCCTTTCTCACTAGATTTCGTGAGTAGTACTGCTTATGTGTTTTATCAAATTGTGACACTTTTATTTGATAGAACTTGATGTCAGTTGTCCAATGCTATCGTGGAATTTGTTTTACTTATGTCCGAAGAAGAACATTAGTATTACAATCACTTTGGCCAAAAACCCATATATGTATATATATATATATATATATATATATATATATATATATATATATAAATACTTATATATATATATATATATATATATATATATATATATATATATATATATATATATATATATATATATATAGATATAGATATAGATATATATATATATATATATATATATATATATATATATATATATATATATATATATATATATATATATATATATATGAATTTATATATATATA
>CANBKX010000093.1:0-37307 GCA_947369275.1 Nemotelus nigrinus
GCTTATGATAAAGAATTGGAAATTTTGAGCCTTGTGTAGGCGCTGAATGCCTAAAAGTAGGCAAGGATTTTTTTGCAAATTTCGATTTGTCATAACTTCTAAGAAGTACAATCGATCAACGTGAAATTTTTAGAGCGTATTTGTGTAGACTAAGATTTATTATACGTGGAATTTCAAGACTGTGCGGGCAACTCTGTAGCTACAGCAGACTCCTGAAAAAAATCCTTCCAATCATCGATCCTCCTGAAAATTTTTTGATTTTTGAAAATAAATTCAAATTATTCATAAATTTTGACTTTTGTTCCCAAAGCCAAGTAAAAATTTTCTAAATTCCATGGCTAACAAGAACGGCAACCCGTGATCAAATAACCTCTATTTTCAGCACTCCGAATTTTTGTTCACGAGAACTGACGCGATCGGTAATGCGATCAATATGAAATTTACAGGACATGTTGGTATTAACTAGGACCAGGACTGAAAGAAGTGATTTTGAAATGCGGGCAACACTGTGGCAGTGGCGCAATGTGGAAAAATCGCAGCGAAAAAAAACTGGTTTTTGGCCTATAGCTTCCGATTCAGCCACCAGATTTAAACAAAATTCAAGCAGTAGGTGATTCTTACCCTAAGATTGATTTCATAGAAATTCACCAAAAACTAAGTATAGAGTCGCCAGCTATGGCAATTTTTGTTTTCTAAATATTGTAAATTTGCTCAGGAAAATGAAGGTTTTTTCCCTATAACTTCAGACGCAGTAACGGAATGAATACAAAATTCGTGGGATACGTAGATCTTGCTGTATTTCTAATTTTGTAGGAATTTCGGTGCAAAATAAGGAAAGAGTTGCCAACTATGATGAAAATGGAAATGATCCTGCAATGACAATTAACAACAAATATCTAGGTTTCAAAACATTAAAAAGGTTTGAGGGCTGTATCCCTAAAATTCTATTCACTCCTATGACTTTGAGCACAGTCATTCAATCGAAACTTAATTCACAGGGTGGGTTTAGCACAATGTGAAGCAGCTATGGTGCTAGCACATGATTGCCACCACCAGACGATTTTGTAGATATTGCACCAACAGATGCTTCCATTTTGCATTCACAAGCAAAGCATTTACAATAAAATAAGCAAACGATATTTAAATGTTCCGAGTTTTGGAAATTTTTCTGATGGCTGCCGCAGACATCGTTTTATCGCTGAGACTTGCGATGATATCCTTCGATGAAAATGAAATTCAAAGGATAGGTTGATTAAGCACGAGCATGTTATGGTAGATTCGTTGCCGCTGTGTTGGACAAATGACTTCGAAAATTAGGTTTCTAACGGCTCTGATGCGCTAGACTTTTGTTATTTTCCTTCCAATAAATGCTTGCATTAAGTATTTTCATCGCAATCATTTGCAATGAAAATAAGTAAACAATGTTTAAATTTTCTAAGATTTCCACATTTTTCGAATGACAACCCCAAACACCTTTCTATCGCTGTAACTTTCGATAAAGTCACCGAAATTAAAATAAGCTTAGATTCCATTATTACTCAGGTTGTATAAGTTTGAAGTAAGAAAAGAAGGTAGTGGTAAAATACACATTTAAAATCTGCACGAATCCTCTACTGTTCTTCGAACATTAGTGTTTCTAGCGGTTCTGATGCGCGCGGGTATTTTTTACATTAAATTAGAATCTTCCAAACGAATTAACATTTTTAAAATATTCAGGAAGTTTATTAAAACACTTGGGTCCCATGTAGGAAACAAATTTTTGTGTTTGTATTTTATGGCAATTGGGAACTACAATATTATTACAGTTTGTTCAAGTTGCGAGGTAATCTTGAGCAGTGTTGGGTTTTACATACTTGTGTGTATAATTAACAGTAGCGGCTAAGGAAAGTTTTTTAATAAAATTTTTTGTTGATCTATCGTAAATAAGAATAAAAAAAGTCTAGCGCATCAGAACCGCTAGAAAACTAATTTTCGAAGAAATTGCCTTTGAGTGACAAAAAAGTGTGGAAAGACGTAATACACTGTTCTGTAGAATCATATCAATCATTCCGTATCCCAAGCAACAAACCTCAACTATAGCACAAATGATGAAAATGTTCAGTGCTGGCAGCACTTTCCCAACAAAGCAGCAATAAATTTACCGTATCAAGCTCATATTTAAATCAACTTATCCTTTGAATTTCGTTCTCATCGGAGGATTTCATCGAAAGTTTCAGCGGTTAAACGTTGTTTGAGACTGCCATCCGAAAAATGTTCAAAACTCGGAAACTTTCAAAATTGGTTTCTTATTTTTATCGCAAATGCTTTGTATATGAGTACGTAATTTGAAGCATCTCTTGGTGCAATATTTACGGAAATGGCTAATGCTGGTTAGCCTGTGTCAGCAGCAGAGCAAAACATGTACCAAATCTGCTTCACGTTAAGTTAAACCTAACCAGTAAATTTCGTTTCGATTGAATCACTACGCTGGAGGGTATACGGGTGAAAAGAATTTTAGGGCTACCACCCTCAAAATTTTTAAAATTTCTAAAGCGTTAATATTTGTTGTTGATTTTCATTGCAGGATCATTCCCATTTGCAAATCTAATGACAAAATCGCTCAATAAAGAAATTCTACAAATTAAAAATAATAGTCAAAGCTGGCAGCCCTTTCATGATTTTTGTACGAAATTCCTACGACATTTACTTCACATTAAGGTCCATTTACTGCATGAACTTCGTTTTGATTTCTACACTGGACCGGAAGTTATAGCGAAAAAAGCTTTATTTTACTGAGCAAATTTGCAAGATTTATGAGACAAAAATCACCATAGCTGGCAGCGCTATTCTAATTTTTCAGCCAAATTTTCATCAAATGTTGCATAAAGTAAGATCCAAGTACTGTGTGAATTTCGTTAAAATTTGATAGCTGAATCGGAAGTTATAGGCAAAAAAGCTGTTTTTCGGCAGTGATTTTTCAAGATGGTACCACTGCCCAATGGTTGCCCGCATTTCAAAATCACTTCTACCAGACTTGCTCCTAGTTTATTTTAACATGTTCTGCAAATTTTGTTATGATCGGATAATCCGGTCGTCAGTTCTCGCGAACAGAACTTTCGAGTGCTGAAAACAGAGGTAACTTGGTGATGGGTTTCCGTTCTTGTGCAAATCGGAATCTTTAAAATTTCAAGTTGGCTGGATGGGCAAAGGTTGAAATTTATCAATGAATGGAATTTTTTGTCAAAAATCAAAAATTTTTGAGAAGGGTCAGTGATTCAGAAGCCTGCCGTAGCTACAGGGTTATCTGCACTATCTTGAAAATCCATTTGTGTTTAATTTTAGCCAACGTCAATACGTTCTGTGAATTTCACGATGATCCAATGTTTTTGTCAAAGTAAAGACAAATCAAAATTTGAAAAAAAATCCTTGCCTACATTTAGACACTTAGCACCCATACACGGCTCAACATTTTCAATTCTTTATCATAACCAAGCTTAGAACATAATTATTTTTCATTTCCAATACTTTTTTTTAACAAAAATTTACACTGCTTGGAACTAAAGGAGTACCTGAAAATTCACTAAAACGCTCGCCGCCGCCAAAAGGTTTAGAATATCTAAATTCATGGACCTTCCTACTATGTACATCTACGTTCTCCGAAAATTTCCAGAGATTATCTCCCTTAATCATTTTGCTGATATATATATACAAAAATATATACACATATATATATATATATATATATATATATATATATATATATATATATATATATATATATATATATATATATATATATATATATATATATATATATATATATATATATATATATATATATATATATATATATATATATATATATATATATATATATATATATATATATATATATATAAAGATATATGAATTTTCGGCGAAATTAGTTTAAATCTAATTTTCTTCGAAAATTAGTAAAAATCTCTAGCGCACCTGAACCGCTAAAAACACTTATGTTCGAAGAACAGTAGAAGAATCGTGCAGATTTTGAGTGCAGATTTTGAGTGCATATTCTACCACACGAGCTGCTTATTACAGCTAAACTGTTTCAAACGCCACGTTTTACTTTAGTCTCAAGAATGCATTATAACTCATAAGGTGAAAAAGTTTCAGATATAACCACTGGCATGAATTTCTTAGTTTATGAGAGCAAAACACTTGTTAATTTTATTCGTTATCAGTTGCTTAAATCACAAAATTTTAAAAGCAGCATCCTATATAATATGAAGAAAAATGCTCAGTGCTGTAGCACTGTAACTGAAGTTGGTGTTTGGGGCTGCGATCCGAAAGATTTTCAGAGCTTTGGGAAATGAAACATTGGTTATTTATTTTCATTATAAATAATTCCGGTATGAATTCTAACTGTTAGCATTTATTGATACAAAAATAGCACTACCAACTCATGCTAGCGACCTTTTACCAGTATCGAAGCCAAAAAAAATCACATCTGCTTAGTGTTGAAAATAACCTAACCTGAGAATTTCGTCTCGATCCGATGACTGTGTTCAAAGTTTTAGTTTATGTCACTACAATATCATTACCCTTGGAATATTTTAATATAAAATCGCTTGATAGAGATATTGCAAATAAACACAAAACCATAAATAGCTGGACACCAGTGTTGCCACTTTGGATACCTTCGTATCATTTTGGATACGAATCGAATTTAAAAAATCTGGATGATACTATGATACGCTGTCCCCAAAATGGATACTTTTCTCAATTTTAATTTACCTGCGCAAAAACGTGTGTTCATAACAATCACTTCAATTTCCATTACATTATATTTCAAATAGAAAAGTTTGATTGCACAATTTTATCATACTATTATATAAATGGAAGTAGCAGCATTTTCTTTCGAAAAAGATTGACGTTCTATTCAAAATTGGTATAAACATGATGTGACTCAAGAAACGGACAAGAAAGAAAGTAGCTCAGGAATGTATGTACAATAATTTATATAGAGCTGTATGTACAATAATTTATATAGAGCTGAATAGGTGAATTCTTCTAACCCTCAAAACACATAGGCCACTGCTGAAACGTATTTTATTCTAATATTGAATGCATTTCCCGTCTTACCTAAGAGTTATGCAGCAGTCTTTGAGGAATTTCGAATGATTTCGTAGCAAAATTGCAAAATTCTTTTCAAAATCTTAAGCAGGATAAATTTAAGACTTATTGGACGATAGTCGTTTCATAATGATTTTTCAAAAGTTATCGCAATTTAAAAACTTTCAAATTTTCCCGTTTGCTTTTTATGCACCTAGCGCACACATGGGGTAAAAAATTCTAAAACACTATCCGATTCACATTTAAAACACGTTCGAAATTTATTCCGTTACTTTAATTTTTGCAAAAATTATTTGTGGGCAGAATAATAGGTATATTAAAAATAACACTAAAATGGGCACCGGTACCAAAGGGTTAAAGATAATTGACACTTAATGAGACCTGGACCTTTTCTGCATGTACACCAATGTGTCCTGAAAGTTGCAGCTGAATCGGATGGCGCGTTCCTGAAAAATAGTCCCTGAATTTTTTGGATGATATATATATATACATATACATATACAGTGAAACCTGCGAAAGTTGGCCACCCGTGGGGCAAAAATGTTTGGCTAACTTTCACAGGTGGCCAGCTTATAAGGGGATCATGTTGGCCAGCTTATAAGGGAATCGTGTTAGCCACCAGGCCAACTTTTACAGTAGCCAGCTTATAACAGAATCAGTTTTTACACTGATATTCAAAAAAAAAATGTTCCAACTATCTGTTTTTATTTTAATTTATAATTCATTTATTGATAAATTGAATAAATTGTAAATATACAACAAAAACACATATATTTCTTCATATTATCAAACATAAAAAAGTCAAACTTCAATAAAATACTGAATTCATTTAACAAAGTAAAACTATGAAAAAACAAACAAAGATAAATTACATACATGTTACACATTAGGTACCTTCAAAAAATTATCCAAATTTGTTTGTTTTAACATTTTCGATTTTGCACTATGCTGTTCTATTTTAGTTTTTATGTTAAGAACCTCCGAAACCAGGTTAGGTTGGTTTGCAGAAACGTACAAAAGAAGCTCGTTTACGTTATGAAGGGCATCACTCGCTGTAAGAGGACGATAATTGACAAAGGCGCCGCATTCTTCTTCTTCGGATTCACCATCTAGATCCCCTGTTTCAATAGCTTCAAACTCTTTCAAAATTTGTGCCATTATTTCATCAGGGGAATCGGCCAGAACCTCGTGAACTATTCCGCCTTCATCTGCTTTTAATATATCGTCTGCTGATAGTACAAGTTCATTTTGAATATTTTCAGGAAAGCTTGAAATTATTTTTTCCATTTGAACTTCTTCCAAAGATTCCTCCAAAGATTCTTCGGTAAGTGGAGCATCCACAGGAAATCCTGCACGATGAAAACAGCTTGTTATTGTTGATATTCCAATTTCATTCCAAGCGGAAACAAGCCATCTGATAGCATCCAAAACGCTAATCATTTTGCAAAGCTCAGTGCCTGATTTGCACTCATCAATCTTTGTTAACAGGTAAAGAAGCATTTTAGATCTGTATCTTATTTTTACATTTTGAATTATACCTTGGTCTAATGGTTGGATTTCTGAGGTTAGATTGGGCGGTAAAAATTTAACAACAACATTTGAATACTGTTTTGTAGAAGTGTGGCTTGTCGCATTATCTATAAAGAGGATTATTCTTCTGTTTTGAAATTTCATTTGACGATTTATGGAATCAAGCCACGTTTCAAAAATTGTTGTTGTCATCCATGCCTTTTTGTTATGAGTCCATGTGACCATAAAATTATTCGTGTCAATTTTATTTTGACTGAAAGCTCTCGGTTTGGCAGCATTTCCTATAACTAAAGGCTTTAACTTTTCGCCAGTTGCACTGCAGCAAAAAAGAACACTTAACCTTTCTTTTGCTATCTTCCCACCTTTACATATCTCATCTTTAGAAACGAGGCTTTTCGTTGGTAGCTGCCGAAAAAACAGGGCTGTTTCATCAGCGTTAAACTGATCTTCCGGCGGATAATCTTCTACAATATGAGGAAGCTTACTCTTCCAATCGGCCGCTGCCTGATGGTCGATATTAGCACCTTCACCACAGAGAACTTTAAATTGAATGTTATTTCTAATACGAAAAGATTCAAGCCACCCGTTACTGGCACTAAAATTTGGAATTTTCAGTTCCTCTGCTAAATGTTTTGCTTTGGTTTGTATCATTGGACCACTTACGGGGATATTTTTTGATCTACATTTTTTGAAAAATGAAAGAGTGCCCTTATTGATATCCTCAAAACGAGTGTTTCTTAGCTTTCTCTTTCTCTCCTTTGATTGATTGCCCTCTGTCGCAAATAAAATTTGTTGTTTTTGAGCTTTAATATTACCAACTGTAGACTTAGAGATTCCAAATTTTTTCGCCAACGTTCTTTGCGATACTCCTTTATCCAGTTCTTTTAAAATTTCTTCTTTTTTATTAAGAGAAAGCTCAACTAGTGCTTTTCTGGGTGCCATTTTAAAATCTGAAGAATTCTGTAAATTATTTTTATAAATTTTATATTTTATGCAGTATATTTTTTACTAACCATACATAAAATTCTAATGCCTGAGGTACAGTCAACGCAGCTTATCGCGGCTTACGATGGCTATCGCAGCGAACAAAATCGTCTGATTACACTACAACGCGTTCGAATGTCAACATCCACACGACAATTTTTAATTTCGATTAAATGCGATTATTGAAATCCAAATCTTAAGGTTAATTCATATTCATATTCATCAAACTTTAATTCATATTCACCAAACAAATGTGATTGAAACTTCAGCTCACATCAAATTCAAATTCGACGAATTCTAATCCAGCGGTTAAACTTTTAAATCCAAGCACATAAAATCACAAACTGACAATATTGCATCATCTCATCCCAATACCCACTCAAAATGCAATATGATTATGTACGTATGTTTCCACAATAAAAGAAAAATTCTTTATGGCCAAGTTTAGCAGGTTACTTTACATGAGCGGTGAAAAAATATGAGCGAATATGAGGCCAAGTTTCAAGTTAGACAGGTGGACAACCTATAGAGGTAATTTGGAAATATTTTGCACTGGAGTTTCTTTGTGCTTTTATATATTGGTCAATTTCCGCAGGTGGCCAACTTACAAGAGTGGCCAACTTGACAGGTTTCACTGTATATACATATATATATATATATATATATATATATATATATATATATATATATATATATATATATATATATATATATATATATATATATATATATATATATATATATATATATATATATATATATATATATATATATATATATACAGTCATACAAAAAAGTATTCGTACAGCGGATTTTTTTCTATAATTTTATATTCATTTCAAAATATAAGGAATAATTATCAAAATAAAAACTTTCACAATTAGAAAATATCACATAAAATATAATACAGTCTGAATTGTAGTTTTAAAAAATTTGGAATTCGTTGGTTATAGTTGGATGATAAGCATAATACCGAGAGTCGTCTGGAAAATGGATACAAAAAACTATTCGTACACCTGGCATATGGATATTTTTATTTGGTTAACTTTTTATAAAATATCTGTATAATTGCCGTAATTAGTACTTCGTCGGATTGCCTTTGGATTGTAGAATTGCATTTAAGCGTCTTGGCATGGATTCAACTAAATTCCTTGTCACATCTGCTGTGATTGAACGCCAAGCCTTCACAATCTCTTCTTTTAAAGTGGTTCGGTTAGTTATTTTAGCTAACTTTATTTTTTTTTCCTTGCACAATCAATGCAAATCATTGCGTGAAATCAGCGTTATCTTTGGGAGACCACGCTCAGCCGTTCAAAGCATCATTAATAGATATTGCGTCACGAGAAGTCTTACGAATCAACCAAGATCAGGACGACCAACATTATTAACGGCCAAAGATGAACGCAGTATATGTAGAAAAGTGAGACAAAATCCGAAAATAACAGCTTCAGCGATTGCAGTAGAGGTAGAGGAAACAAATAAAATAGACGTGTCTGCAGAAACAATCAGAAATGTTGCCCATCGTGCTGGTTACAACTCTCGAATAGCTAGAAGAAAATATTACAAAAGCGAAAAAAATAGGAAGGATCGATTAGAATTCGCTAAAACGATGCGAAATCATGGAATAGACTTCTGGGAAAAAGTTATATTTGCTGATGAAAGTAAATTTAACATTTTTCAATCAGATGGCTTTTGTAGAGTGTGGCGGAAGCCAAATACCGAACTCGATGTACAAAATTTGTGTCCCACTGTTAAACATGGAGGTGGGTCCATATTAGTATGGGCTTGTATGAGCGCTTTTGGAGTAGGTGAAGTACACATTATTGACGGTATTGTGAACCAGGATGTGTATATAGACATTCTCAAGCAACATCGCCATACAAGTGCTGAAAAAATGGGAATCAAAAATGATTTTATATTTGTCCATGATAACGACCCGAAGCATTCAGCTCTAAAAACGAGACTTCGGCTGCAATATAATACGCCAAAACGGCTTCAAACTCCACTTCAATCGCCTGATGTGAATGCCATCGAGCATTTGTGGGATGTGGTCGAGAAAAAAATTAAGTTAGCAAAAATAACTAACTAAAATAACTAAAAGAAGAGATTGTGAAGGTTTGGCGTTCAATCACAGCAGATGTGACAAGAAATTTAGTTGAATCCATGCCAAGACGCTTAAATGCAATTTCACAATCCAAAGACAATCTGACGAAGTACTAATTACGGTAATTATACAGATATTTTATAAAAAGTTTACCAAATAAAAATATCCATATGCCAGGTGTACGAATAGTTTTTTGTATCCATTTTTCAGACGACTCTCGGTATTATGCTTATCATCCAACTATAACCAACGAATTCCAAATTTTTTAAAACTACAATTCAGACTGTATTATATTTTATGTGATATTTTCTAATTGTGAAAGTTTTTATTTTGATAATTATTCCTTATATTTTGAAATGAATATAAAATTATAGAAAAAAATCCGCTGTACGAATACTTTTTTGTATGACTGTATATATATATATATATATAAGTATATATATATATATTTTTATATATATATATATATATATATATATATATATATATATATATATATATATATATATATATATATATATATATATATATATATATATATATATATATATATATATATATATATATATATATATATATATATATATATATATATATATATATATATATATATATATATATATATATATATATATATATATATATGAATATGAATTTTTGGCCGAATCGATTTTTATACTAATGTTCTTCGAACAGTAGTACAAATGGCTCCAAACACGATCTTATGAAAAATTTCAAGCTACTTCTAATTTTATTTAAGTCGTCATTGTAAACTTATTTTCTACTTATAAATTGTTAATTAGATATAGGTGTTAAAGCAAATACAGATAAGACGAAGGCCTTAGAGTTGAATAGGCCTCCTTGCACAAGCTATGCTTATAAGGAAGCTACTGTATGCGGTACGGAAGTGACTAGCAAAAATATTGCTAATAAATAAGGAATCGGAAATGGCCATGTAGTCTGGGTTAAACGTGATTGGATACCCATCGTGGTATCTCTTGGAATTAAAAAAATTCCAAAACCTTCTTGGCTGCTGTTGAAAAGTAGAATCAAAGTGTCTTAGATGATTTTGGTTAGAACTATTGACCTCGGACTGATAAATATTCCTCAACTCTACAAAAACCAAGAAGCCAGAAACAGAACGATCCAATAACCTTCCGTGACTATTCATGATGTTGTTTAGTTGGTTTAGGCCACACGCAAGCATTGCGTTTATAAACTTTTCAGCATATGGACGATTACCCGGAGAGAAACTTGGGGCTAAAGTGAAGCCGTCGTCACATAAGTTCCAAGTAATCCAAGGTAGGTTGAAGTCACCCATGATGATGAGTGCATCATTTACATCTAAAGGTAGGTATCCATATGTTGCATTTCTTCCGTATCGTATCCCTGCTGCATAAGCTTGAGTAGCCTAGTGGGTAGAGCACTGGCTTCTTGCGTGTGGGGTCCCTGGTTCGAATCCAGGTTCGGACGAGGGTCCGCGCACCAAGCTTTGAGTTCACCTAGCTCTGATTAGGTACCTGATTTAAATCAAGGGTAAAGTGAGTCGTGGAACTAATCACTCCACACTCGTATTTACAATGATTAAATAAAATTGTAATGAAGCTCTCTACCAGCTTCAACCCCTAGACCTGTACGAGGGTTGTCGTGGGATTGCTTTGCTTTTTATCCCTGTTGCGTATCATTCACTTAAAAGATACGGTGTCCACACTACTCAATATTCCATGTATCATCAATACGATCCGTTGCAAAAAGCTCGATACGCAGCTGCAACGCTTTTATTCACGAATCTATAGTGTACAACGCAACGTGTCCAAACATGACTCCACTTAGTATCCTATCATTCCTTGCACAAAATGTGATATCGTCGATATACTTCAATAAATTGAATAATGTTTTGTTTATTCCACTCCATTATCTATGCACTGCATTACAATATTGACAAGTTAACGACTCAAATGTCAAATCATGCAACGCGACTTGTGCAACGCATGTTGTCCAAATATGATTCGAGAGCCTATCGTTTCATTCCTTTGATGCGACGGCAAGAAACCGCCAAATGACCGATCGAGTTCGTTGCGTTTCTTTGTATCAAATTTTGATACGCAACGAAGATACGTTTGTCGTATCCACTGATACGCAACGGCGATACGATACGTGAAAATGATACATACGGATACATACCTTAATACGTCACGAAAATGCTGAGTGACATTAAGTACTTTTTCATATTAAATCGTTGCTTAGTAAAGTGCTTCATAGAGTTGCACTATTCTCAGATCCACACGAACACAGACAAGTTCCAAGCTATCGGTGTTCGGTATGATTACTTCTGGTATGCCATCCGAACTGCGCACGGCAAACAAGATGCCTTCACCTACCGGGGCGTCAAGTAAAATTTCATGAATGTCTTTATGGAAGAAAGAAAACCGCGAATCAAATAGTTCTGTATTCAATATCTTCGCGCAAAGCCAAGTTTCGGTTAAAGCTACGACATTGAAGTGGTCAACTTTAGGTCGCATTGTCATTCGTGCTGGCGTAGAGGATGCGCATGTTTTTGAATCATTTTTTGGCAGAGATTTACCAGCCGTAGCATAGTTTTTTAGTATAAATCACGGACGATTGCGTTTATTGACCAGAAACTGGACTGTAGGATGGTATTAAAGCCGCAAGCTGGAACCAGAACCTTTAACGGTGACGCCCGAGGATGTTGACCGATTTTTGCAGCCGAGATGCAGTCAGAGGGTAAAATTATTTTAGTGTGGTGTAGGATATAAGTGATATTGGTTTTCACATCTTCGGGGTTAGTAGCTGGAGCAAGTTTTGATAAAAATAATAGCCGAGGCTTCACTACACCATTGAGCTTGCAATTGAAAGTTTCAACTGTGCAGATAGCAGAAATTTGGCGAGCGTTATTTGTTTCTTGTGTGAAGGGGTTCACATTTTCTTCCTGTTTTGCATTCTCAAATCCTTCCGTACCGATAATCCTCTTTATTTCTGTCTCTTTGTTACCTGCCGGGGAGTTATCAATTGTTTTAGATTGCTTGCGTCTTATACCCCTTTCTTTTTTCCATGCTTTTCTGGTTGCTAGGGTAGATGCATAGACGTATAAGACATTAGAAGTGGTGGTTAAGAATCAGTCTGTCTCGAGGTCGCCCATATCAATAAATTATTCCAATACAACGAAATATCTGTCGGGGTGTAGATCAGTTGCTCGTTTTGGGGGCATTAGCTTGGTGCGCATATTTGAAAAAACAGTCGCAATCCAGCATTCATCGAGTGCAGTTCTTTCGGGTTTTCGACTAACCATAGTGTTCGATATCGCTCTATAGTTTTGAACGGTACATCTCTTCTTTTGTGTTTTCCTGTGCTATACGAACAAGTCTCTATCGTTAAAAATAAGCAAAAGTGTCAGTGTCGATAAGCGCAAACGGGAATCTTCTCCCAGTGACTTATTCCTTAGGGATCGCTTGAAATTCCCTAAAAGTCATTCAAACTCGCTAATGGCAAGTACCGTTAGCTCAAACCGGTATACGCCTCTACAAAACCTTGATGGAGGCGATGAGGAATCTCCCGCAATCAGCATCGATAACACATCAGCCAAAAAGGCGAAAATCCCTCCTATCATACTACCGAATCTTGATCGTGACTCCATCACGGAGATGCTGAGATTTTTAGATGTGACTTCATACAACATACAGTTTACCAGTGTCGGGAAAAAATTGCTGTTGACAAGTTTAGAGTCATACGATAAAGTCCGATCACACCTTGTCTCGAAAAAGGTGCATTTTTATACTTTTGCGCGCGCCGACCAAAAACCAATTAAGTTTATTCTTAGTGGCTTCTACAAGACAGATTGCTCTAAACTGAAAAACCTTCTGGCAGAAGAGCATAATCTAATATGTGATGACATTAAGCAAATAGTCATACCAGACAAGTCCCGTCGTTATAATGACGAGACGTTGTATTTACTATACTTCGCTCACGGATCAGTTAAATATTCCGATCTGGTCAAGATTGATGCTATCAATCACACAAAAGTCAAATGGAGCTTTCAACGAAAGAAAGCGCACTACCCCACTCAATGCCGAAACTGCCAGGCATACGGTCACGGTACGTCTTTTTGCTTCCTGCCAACTAAATGCTTGATCTGTGGGCAAGCACACAACAAATCCGAATGCCCAACGAAGGATGTCAAAGAAATCAGTTGTGCTCTTTGTAAAGGACCACATCTTTCAAGCAGCTTACTCTGCCCTAAACGGAACGAATATCTCTATGTCAGAGATCTGACTTCCAAACGCCAAGCAATTCGAAAGGGAAATAACGCCATCCGCACTCGCGAGCAAAACCCACCTACACGCAACAACACGAATTTTCCAACATTGCCTGCAGCCAGCACTAGCACTGTAAACAATAATCTTACTCAAGGTGTGAGACAATCATACAGTACGATCGTTCGCAGCATTCCGGGCGCAACTACTAGTTTTACGCCACCTAGTAATGGAAACTTGTCACCTTCTCCCAACGAACTTTTCTCAGCAACTGAGCTTATTAATCTCGCGCAAGAATTAATATCAAAACTTGCTCTGTGCAAGTCTCGGAACGATCAATTTAATGTGATTGTTGATCTCGCAGCCAAATTTGTTTACAAGTAGAGAAAACATAAAATGCTTACTCTGGAATGCACAAAGTATCCGGAATAAATCTCTCGAAACATTCAACTTTTTAAATGAGAATAATATCGATATATTTCTCCTTTGTGAATCATGGTTGAAAGAAGGTGACAAATTATCTAATCCGAATTATAATATTATAAGAAATGACAGAGAGCTTGCAATCGGAGGAGGTGTTGCTATCTTCATTAAGAAAGGCTTAAAATACAAAAGCTTGAACACATTGCAGACAAAAGTAATAGAAACAGTCGCGATATCTATCGACGGCATTGATATTACTGTTGTGGTATTATATTTTAGTGGCAGCAAATTGAATGCTCACAAACTTAACTTATTTAGAGAAGATATAAAACTACTGCTTAATCTCAAGACAAAATACATAATTTGCGGGGACTTCAATTCACGCCATCGGCATTGGAACTGTGTGAGAGCAAACAAAGCAGGGAAAATTTTATTTGAGGAAGCTCTCCGCAGTGACGTGATTTTTCATATACCTGATAGCCCCACTTGCTTTCCTCCAAATGGAGCACCATCTACCATTGACCTTATAATTAGTAGCGGACACTACTCTCTATCTCAACCAACTGTGATTAATGACCTTTCGTCGATTCATCTCCCTGTCTATTTTGAAATAAATCAACGTATCACTATGGCAGACTACTCTGGTTTTAATTATGGTAAAACTGCCTGGAGCCAGTATCGCGAGTTCCCTAATCAAAACTTGAGACTTAACGATTGCAACCTATCGAAATCACTTAACCACAGACAGATAGACAATCTAGTTGCAGATTTTGTGAATACAGTGCACACTGCCCGTGATTTTGCTACCCCAAAAATAAGTTTTAAGCCACCCAATAACAAACTAGATAATGCTACATCAGCTCTTATCAAACATCGCAACAACATTCGACGACAGTGGCAAAGAACACGCTGCCCACGGTTAAAATACCAGTTGAACGAACTTAACAATCAAATCCGCTCGACTTTTCTCGAAATACGTAACAAACGGTGGAACAATATGCTAGCAACTCAGGAAAGAAGCTCACGCAAAATGTGGCAACTTCTCAAACTTTTGAAAAATAAAACTCGTTATCTTCCTCCACTACAGCTTGATGATGGCACTGAGGCATATTCTGAAAAACAAAAGGCCAACCTGCTAGCAGCAAAATTTCATGATTCCCACACTCTCACACTTCATGCACTGAATCATGATTCTAGCCAGGCAGTTGATAGTGAAATTTCCAAGCTATGTCGCTCTTCCACTGACTTTGAACCGCGTTCATTCTGTAAACCGTCCGAAATTCGGTCAATCCTAAAAACTCTGAAACTGAAGTCTTCTGCTGGTGACGACGGTTTACCTAACATTATTCTTAAAAATCTTTCAAAGAAAGCGCTTGTCATGCTAGCATTCATCTTCAATATCTGCTTGAAACACGGGTATTTTCCATCTGCGTGGAAAAATGCGTATGTTGTCCCAAGTTTAAAACCTGGGAAAAATCCAAAACTTCCTCGGAGCTATCGTCCTATCAGTTTATTACCTACACTAAGCAAAATTTTCGAAAAGTGATACTTTCAAGGATTCAGCAGCATCTCCAAGCGTTGTCAATCATTCCTGACTCTCAATTCGGCTTTCGACCTAAACTTTCCACTAACCACCAACTGTATAGGGTGGTTAAGCATGTGCGCAAAAGCCTCTGCGACAACAAATCTACGGGCATGATTGCTTTGGACATAGAGAAAGCCTTCGACACAGTTTGGCACGATGGACTAATCTACAAATTAATGAAATGTTCCATGCCTATCTATCTGTGCAAAATAGTACAATCTTTTTTGTCTTCCAGAACTTTTTGTGTGAAATCAAAATCCCTTTCTGATAAGAACGATATACCAGCAGGTGTTCCTCAAGGCTCTGTCCTTAGCCCCACACTATATAATATTTACATGCACGATCTGGAAAAGGCTCCGGATTGTCATATAGCGATGTACGCTGATGACACTGCCATATTTGCGAGTAGTAATGATCCAAACTTAATCATTAACAGCCTTCAACAGCAGCTCTCACTTATTAACAATTTCTGTACTAAGTGGAAAATAAAAATCAACTCGGAAAAAACGCAGGCAATATTTTCCACCAATAAAAGAGCCTCAAAGTACTTGCCTAGTCCCCAAGTAAATATTTTAGGATCTATTGTAGGTTGGAAAAACGATTTAAAATATCTTGGTGTTCACCTGGATAAGAAACTCACCTTTCATTCTCACATCGAGGCAACTAAATCGAAAATCATGAAAAGTATCTTGCACACCTACCCTCTTATTAATAGGAAATCAAAGCTGTCAACAGTTAATAAATTGTTAATCTATAAGAGTGTCATGCAGCCTATCATTCTCTACGGTTGCCCTGTGTGGAATAGCTGCGCAAGATCCCATAAAAGAAAATTGCAAATTTTGCAAAATAAATGCTTAAAAATTATTCTGAATAAACCTTTTTATTTTTCTTCTTATGAGCTACACTCTGCTGCAGGAATAAAAAGATTTCAGTAACAGCTCAATATCACCACCTAAAATTTCTCAATAGATGCAATGGTTCCAACAATCCTCTGATTGCTTCCTTACCTTCGAATTGACTACGGTTCCGAAATTTATAACTTCCGGTTAGTACCTATATGTAAGCTAGGCAATAAGTTTAGATTAAATTTTATTTTATTAAGTTAGGTTAGTATAACTCAATATTAGGTTTTAAGCTATTTTTTCCTAGAATTATATAACAGTACAGCCAATTAAACATTACTTAAGATTTATAAGTTACTCCCTACTTAGGTGTAAAGGCTTGCCTAAACTCTAAAGCTAAGATATTGTACTTCACACTACTATTCGAACACAATAAAGTTACATTATTATTATTATTATATTTGAAAAATGGAGAAATATTAAAACTCAAAGAACAGTGTTCGTATATACAAAACTTGAAGGTAATTTGCACTCTATATCGTGTTCGGTTATTGTTCTTCAGTATGAATATTTGTCAATATATTGAAATATATGGCTTCTCAACAAAAAATTGGTATTTAAACTAAAATATTTGCTTCTAAGAAGTAGAATGAAACGAATCTTATTGTTGAATTGTTGAAAAACGGTATATTATTATCTTGCGAAATTTTCATTGATTGTATTAACGCTATTTAACTACTGAACGCAGAATAATTAGATAATTGTTTTCATTTCATTACATTTGCTCACAATGATAAATATGAACTTTTCTATGCAAATGAGATGCTAAATTTTCTAGTTTAAAAGAATTAAGGCTCTACGCAGATTTTTTTTTTTGCTCTTTTTATTTACATGAATTCATTCTTCTAAAATTAACCTTAATTATGATAGTCGAAACCATGCCATTTTAATTAGTTTCTTATTTTAACTTATGATACGAAACAAGTTATCCCACACATTATAATTTTTTCTTTGTGAAATATACGTGACTATTAATCGCAGATTTTTTTCTGTGCGAATTTTATTTAGTTCGTGCGATATTTTTTTTTGAATTCCTCAAACTAAAGTCGATTGCCTCTATGCATGAACTACTAAGTCTACTTCATTGGCATTTCCACCATTTTGGAATTTAAGAGAATCTTTAAAGTACTCAGGTGTCAGATTCGTGAGCCAGAAGACGAGCACTTGGGTCTGCATCGCACAATTGCACTAAAATTATTGGTTTTCGGCCAAGCCAAGTACCCGAATCTACTAAATTTTGATTACAGACTTTACAATAAGGTCAATGGTAAGTATTTACCTGTAGAAAGATTACCCAGGCAGGCAGGATTTCGTTGCCGGTGTTTTGATAGTAATTGAAGGTGTCACTGCCACTTTTAACCTTATCTTATACTTCTTATAACTTTCTACACTTTTCAGCACTCGCGTCACTATATTTGTTTTGAAAACGCAGCTTGTTCCAGCTAATTTCATCTCAAAACCAATAGCATACTTAAAAATTGTTTGATTTGTTTGTGTGTTTGATTCGAGATTGACTCCTGGGTACTTGACAGCAGCCCCTAAGGCTTGAGAGGTGAAGGCGAGGGGGAAAATAACTTTACAAAATAACAAGTAAACACTCAAGCCACACATCTCGGGCGTTAACACGGATACTGCCACTCTATAGTCCTATTCCTCTTCTGGGAGATGTAGTGGCACCTGTGACTGGGCTGCTTTGATCCAAGCTATCAGTCTGACAAGAGGTGATATTTTTAGTTACTAATTTTCGAAGAAAAGTAGTATTAAACTCGTTTCGCCGAAAATTCATATTTCTTTATATATATATATATATATATCATCAAAATGATTAAGGGAGATAATCTCTGGAGTGGCCAATCCGATTGAGCTGAAACTTTCGGAGAACGTAGATGTATATAGTAGGTAGGTCCACGACTTGCTTAAATTCAGATATCCTAAACCGTTTGGCGGCGGCGAGCGTTTTTGTGAATTTTGAGGTACTCCTATATTTCCAAGCTGCATGAATTTTTGTTCAAAAAAAGTATTGGGAATGAAAACTTATTATGTTCTAAGTTTGTTTATGGTAAAGAATTGGAAATTTTGAGCCGTGTGTGGGTGCAGCGTGCCTAAAAGTAGGCAAAGATTTTTTTTCAAATTTTGATTTGTCATTACTTCTAACAAAAACATTGGATCATCGTGAAATTTGCAGAGCGTATTGATGTTGACTAAAGTTTAATACACATGGATTTCCAAGGTAGTGCGCGTAACCCTGTAGCTGCGGCAGGCTCTTGAAAAAAAATCCTTCAAATCATTGAACCTCCTGAAAAATTTTTGATTTTTGACAAAAAATTCAAATCTTTGATAAATTTTAACGTTTGTGCATCATGTCAATTTGAAATTTTTAAAATTCCGATTTGCACAAGAACGGCAACCCATCACTAAATTACCTCTATTTCCAGCACTCGAAAGTTCTGTTCACGAGAACTGAAGACCGGATTATCCGATCATAATGAAATTTACAAGACATGTTGGTATCAACTAGGACCAGGTCTGATAGAAATAATTTTGAAATCCGGGCAATCCTGTGGCAGTGGTTTCATCTTGAAAAATCAATGAGAAAAAAAACCGGTCTTTGGCCTATAACTTCCGATTCAGCCATCAGATGTAAACGAAATTCTTACAATATTTGGATCTTACTTAAGATAACATTTGATGAAAATTTGGCTGAAAAATTAGAATAGGGTTGCCAGCTATGGTGATTTTTGTCTCCAAAATCTTGCAAATTTGCTCAGCAAAATAAAGCTTTTTTCCCTATAACTTCCGGTGCAGTCATGATATCAAAATGAAGTTAATGCAGTAAATAGATTTTGATGTGAGCCAAATGTCATAGGAATTTCGTACAAAAATCGTGAAAGTGCTGCCAGCGTTGTCCATTTTTGTAATTTTTTGGAATTTCTTTACTGCGCGATTATGTCATTAGATTTGCAAATGGGAACGATCCAGCAATGAAAATTAACAACAAATATTAACGTTTTAAAAATTTGAAAAGTTTTGAGGGTGGTAACCCTAAAATTTTGTTCACCCGTATAACTTCTAGCGCAGTGATTCAATCGAAACGAAATTTATTGGTTGGGTTTAGTTTAACGTGAAGCAGATTTGGTATATATTTTGCTTTGCTGCTGACACAGGGTAACGAGCTTTAGCCATTTTCGTAACTATTGCATCAACAGGTGCTTCAAATTACATATACATATGCAAAACATTTGCAATAAAACTAGGAAACCAATTATTAAATTTTCTGAGTTTTGAACATTTTTTGGATGGCAGCTTCAAACAACGTTAACCGCTAAAGCTTTCGACGAAATCCTCCGATGAGAACGAAATTCAAAGGATAAGTTGATTTAAGTATGAGCTTGTGAAGGTAAACTTATTGCTGCTTCGTTGGGAAAATGTTGCCAGCACTGAACATTTTCATCATTTGTGTTATAGTTGAGTTCTGTTGCTTTGAACGAGGAATGGTTGATATGATTCTACAAAAAAGTGTATAACGTCTTTCCACATTGTCACTCAAAGACAATTTCTTCGAAAATTAGTTTTCTAGCGGTTCAGGTGCGCTAGAGTTTTTTTTTTTTTAATTTGACAATCGCCCTGAGAATCTTTTTAAGCGTCAGGCTTTCAACTTGAAGTTCGGCGAGCTCTCATATCCTGGAATATTAGTACTCAAATGCTAATATGAACCATTTCATTAGATTCCGTTAGCTAAATGCTGGGGGCCTGTTATGATTCAAAATCCAAAATCGGAATTCATACGATATCGTATTTTTGTATTCTGATTCGCTATTAGCGTGTGAATCCGCCAAATTCAGTTTGTAAATTTCGAAAGCGAGTCAGTTATTCCAACAGCTCATTTGTGATTAATTTTTTTGGCGAATTCTGGCGGATTTTTAATTTTCCAATTGTTTTGTTTATGATTAAGTAAAACCTGGAATTTGTGTAGATGGTAGACACCGTGTGTTATAAATCGTAATTTTGCCGCTGATTTCAAAATTAGTGATATTACATTCTTGAACGATTCTTTTAACTACTGGACTTATTTCGACTTATTAAATTTTAATGTTTACAGGTATTTGTTGTTTTTGTCTGACTGACCACACTTAAGCCGGCGCCAAACGATGCTACCAAAACCCTCCAACGTTGAACACTTGATGGTTCGACGCATCATGTGGCCGATGCGCCAGCTACCAGTGCACAATGTCCAGCGTCCAACGTTGGCGCTGGAACATGTTCGATCTGTTGTCGGTCTTTTTGTCCGCTTCAAAGGGTTTTTTGTCACTGGAAGGTATGATTGGAAGACATTTGGTGAACTGCTAAACAATTCGTTTGTACTACTGTTCGAAGAACATTAGTATAAAAATCGATTCGGCCAAAGTACCATCTACACAAATTTCAGGTTTTACTTAATCATAAACAAAACAATTGGAAAATTAAAAATCCGCCAGAATTCGCCAAAAAAATTAATCACAAATGAGCTGTTGGAATAACTGACTCGCCTTCGAAATTTACAAACCCAAGTTGGCGGATTCACACGATAAGAGCGAATCATAATACAAAAATACGATATCGTATGAATTCCGATTTTGGATTTTGAATCATAACAGGCCCCCAGCATTTAGCTAACGGAATCTAATGAAATGGTTTATATTAGCATTTGAGTTTCCTATTCCAGGATATGAGAGCTCGCCGAACTTCAAGTTGAAAGACTGACGCTTAAAAAGATTTTCAGGGCGATTGTCAAATTAAAAAAAAAACTAGGAATATCACCTCTTGTCAGACTGATAGCTTGGATCAAAGCAGCCCAGTCACAGGTGCCCTACATCTCCCGGTATCCGTGTAAACGCCCGAGGCGTGTGGCTTGAGTGTTTACTTGTTGTTTTGTAAAGTTATTTTACCCCTGTCCTTCACCTTTCAAGCCTTAGGGGCTGCTGTCAAGTACCCAGGAGTCAATCTCGAGTCAAACACACAAACAAATCAAACAATTTTTAAGTATGCTATTGGTTTTGAGATGAAATTAGCTGGAACAAGCTGCGTTTTCAAAACAAATATAGTGGCGCGAGTGTTGAAAAGTGTAGAAAGTTATAAGGAGTATAAGATAAGGTTAAAAGTGGCAGTGACACCTTCAATTACTATCAAAACACCGGCAACGAAATGTGAAGTGAAGTGTTGTTCAAAAAATTCGCGCTCCTGCCTGCCTGGGTAATCTTTCTATAGGTAAATACTTACCATTGACCTTATGATAAAGTCTGTAATCAAAATTAAGTAGATTCGGGTACTTGGCGTGGCCGAAAACCAATAATTTTAGTGCAATTGTGCGATGCAGACTCAAGTGCTCGTCTTCTGGCTCACGAATCTGACACCTGAGTACTTTAAAGATTCTCTTAAATTCCAAAATTGTGGAAATGCCAATGAAGTAGGCTTAGAAGTTCATGCATAGAGGCAATCGACTTTAGTTTGAGGAATTCAAAAAAAATATCGCACGAACTAAATAAAATTCGCACAGAAAAAAATCTACGATTAATAGTCACGTATATTTCACAAAGAAAAAATTATAATGTGTGGGAAAACTTGTTTCGTATCATAAGTTAAAATAAGAAACTTATTAAAATGGCATGGTTTCGACTATCATAATTAAGGTTAATTTTAGAAGAATGAATTCATGTAAATAAAAAGAGCAAAAAAAAAATCTGCGTAGAGCCTTAATTCTTTTAAACTAGAAAATTTAGCATCTCATTTGCATAGAAAAGTTCATATTTATCATTGTGAGCAAATGTAATGAAATGAAAACAATTATCTAATTATTCTGCGTTCAGTAGTTAAATAGCGTTAATACAATCAATGAAAATTTCGCAAGATAATAATATACCATTTTTCAACAATTCAACAATAAGATTCGTTTCTTTCTACTTCTTAAAAGCAAATATTTTAGTTTAAATACCAATTTTTCGTTGAGAAGCCATATATTTCAATATATTGGCAAATATTCATACTGAAGAACAATGACCGAACACGATATAGAGTGCAAATTACCTTCAAATTTTGTATATACGAACACTGTTCTTTGAGTTTTAATATTTCTCCTTTTTTCAAATATGCCCCCAAAACGAGCAACTGATCTACACCCCGACAGATATTTCATTGTATTGGAATAATTTATTGATATGGGCGATCTCGAGACAGACTGATTCTTAACCACCACTCCTAATGTCTTATACCTCTATGCATCTACCCTAGCAACCAGAAAAGCATGGAAAAAAGAAAGGGGTATAAGACGCAAGCAATCTTAAACAATTGATAACTCCCCGGCAGGTAACAAAGAGACAGAAATAAAGAGGATTATCGGTACGGAAGGATTTGAGAATGCAAAAAGGGAAGAAAATGTGAACCCCTTCACACAAGAAACAAATAACGCTCGCCAAATTTCTGCTATCTGCACAGTTGAAACTTTCAATTGCAAGCTCAATGGTGTAGTGAAGCCTCGGCTATTATTTTTATCAAAGCTTGCTCCAGCTACTACCCCCGAAGATGTGAAAACCAATATCACTTATATCCTACACCACACTAAAATAATTTTACCCTCTGACTGCATCTCGGCTGTAAAAATCGGTCAGCATCCTTGGGCGTCACCTTTAAAGGTTCTGGTTCCAGCTTGCGGCTTTAATACCATCCTACAGTCCAGTTTCTGGTCAATAAACGCAATCGTCCGTGATTAATACTAAAAAACCATGCTACGGATGGTAAATCTCTGCCAAAAAATGATTCAAAAACATGCGCATCCTCTACGCCAGCACGAATGACAATGCGACCTAAAGTTGACCACTTCAATGTCGTAGCTCTAACCGAAACTTGGCTTTGCGCGAAGATATTGAATACAGAACTATTTGATTCGTGGTTTTCTGCCTTCCATAAAGACATTCATGGAATTTTACTTAACGCCCCGGTAGGTGAAGGCATCTTGTTTGCCGTGCGCAGTTCGGATGGCATACCAGAAGTAATCATACTTAACACCGATAGCTTGGAACTTGTCTGTGTTCGTGTGGATCTGGAAATAGCGCAACTCTATGAAGCAGGTTTATATATCCCACTTTACTAAGCAACGATTTATTATGAAAAAGTACTTAATGCCACTCAACATTTTCGTGACGTATTAGATGTAAATGATGCACTCATTATCATGGGTGACTTCAACCTACCCTGGATTACTTTGAACTTATGTGACGACGGCTTCACTTTAGCCCCAAGTTTCTTTCCGGGTAATCGTCCATATGCTGAAAAGTTTATAAACACAATGCTTGCGTGTGGCCTAAACCAAGTAAACAACATCATGAATAGTCACGGAAGGTTATTGTATCTAGTTTTTACTTCAAACGCCTACACACCCGAAGTGAAACACTGTTCATCATCGCTAGGTGATTCAACGCACTGTGCACAAAATTATTATCATCTACAAAATTTTTATCATCATCTGTAAGTATTCCTTTATGTAGCACTCCATGTCAATTTGACTTTAGGCTAATCGACTTAGATGAACTAAATGGTCTCATTGCGAGGTGTAATTGGTCCCCTGTGGTGTCAGAAAAAGATATTAATGAGGCTGCGTACAATTTTTATTTAATTCTCTTCAGATGCTTTGCTCAATTTGAACCAGACTCTTTCCCAAACAATTGCAAAATCGTTCCATGGAAATCAAAGGCAAAACGTCACATAAAAAAATTAAAATCTAAAGTATGGAGAAGATATTGCTCGTCTCCTTCTGTTTCTGACTTCTTGGTTTTTGTTAAGTTGAGGAATATTTATCAGTCCGCAGTCAATAGTTCTAACCAAAATCATCTAAGACACCTTGATTCTACTTTTCAACAGCAGCCAAGAAGGTTTTGGAATTTTTTTAATTCCAAGAGATACCACGATGGGTATCCAATCACGTTTAACCCAGACTACATGGCCATTTCCGATTCCTTATTTATTAGCAATATTTTTGCTAGTCACTTCCGTACCGCATACAGTACGGAACCTTCAATGAACACTTATAACATAATGACAACTTGACAATGATCCCAACATCTTCATTGGGAATGAAAGATTTGCGTTTTCAAGGAAGCTGGACAATAATTTGACACCAGGTCTTACGGCATTTCTAATGCTATCCTAAAATATTGTATTTCATCCCTGTCTGCCATTTAATCTTTCTCTGTCACTCGGTATTTTTCTAGTGATTGGAAATATGCAATCATCACATCATTTCATAAAAAGGCGATAGAAATGTTGTAGGCAACTATGGTCCAATCGCGAAAATTCCAGGTTCCAACTATTCGAAGCGATAATCAGTAATGTTGTAGTGTTTCATAGCAAATCAATATTATCTCCCTTACGACACGGTTTCATGAAAGATATCTCCACAATTACCAACTTGCTTTAGTTTTCCACTACTATTATTCAATGAATCGAGGCAGAATTTCAGGGTGACTGGATTTACACTGATTTCACGAAGGCTTTTGACAAGCTGAATCATTCCATATTAATGTTTAAATTTTCCTCTTTTAACTTTCCTCAGATATTTATTTCCTGGAGAGCATCTTATTTGGAATGCCGTATCCCATGCGCGATAGCATCTTATTTGGAATGCCGTACCCGTAGTGCCCTTTCATCAGAAATTGATGCCATATCTGGTGTTGTTCAAGGAATTCACTTAGGATCTCTACTGATTCTTATATATGTATGTAAATGACCTCATAACTGTCCTAAAACATTCGTCAATTTTACTTTATGCAGATGACGACAAATTTTTTAAAATTAATATTATATAATACTCACGACAGCATGGGACTTCAAGTTGACCTAAATAACCTCATGACTTGGTGTGACCCTAACAAATTAGTAATTAATATTGACAAGCGTAGCGTTATTTCGTACTCACGTGAAATAAATCCGTTGAGCTTTGAATACTCTTTGAATGGTATTTCCTTAAGGTTTTCCGACAAAGTACTCGATTTACTTTTAAATAATGCTTTCACTTTTGACGATCATATTAACGCCATCTTATTAAAACTTTCATCTTTGTGAGGAGGTGATCTAAAGAGTTTCATGACATACTATACATCTTACTAAGGTTCTTTTTTGTGCTTTAGTAAGACTGATACTTTAATATGCGTGTATAGTTTGGGCGCCTTATGAGCAGGTGTATATGGGCGGTATCGAGCCCATTCAGAAAAGATTTTTCCGGTTTTATTTGTGTGAATTTGCTTAGTCAGACCCTCTTTGCTGGCCTTCTTACATAAATCGACTTAAGTTACTGGCCATGGATTCACTTAATAACAGATGTGAAATTTTTAAAACCATCTTTGCTGCCAAACTCCTCACAGGAAATATTTCTTCTAAACATTTTTAAGGTTTATTTGGCCTTAATACCAAGGTCACAGAGTGAGACACATCAACAATTTATCCGTCCCTTCCTACCGGACCAATTACGCCTTAAATGAGCCCGTTTCGTCCGTAAAAAGAAATTTTAATAATGCTTACAATAAATTTGAATTTACTATATGTCTACCATTTTTGAAAAAGAGTTTGACTAAAAATAGTAATATAGGAATTACAAATAGATGATGAAAGATAGTATAATTAGGATTGTTTGTAAAGGTTATTTAATTTTGATCATGGTTCCCTTCTTGTCTATAAATCACCATAGAAAACCTATATTGTCTCTAAAGCTTATCAAAGCAGAGAATCCTTATGCAATTTTACTAGTCTGTATTAGACGAACTTTTTGAATAAATAAATAAATAAATAAAATATTCTACTAGGTCCATATGTGTACTGACCTCTTTAAAGTAAACGTACATATCACAAATCAATAACCTTTATGAGTAAATTATTTCCATGGATATAAGTCGGAGATGTTAAAATTTGTCACAACCAGCGTAAATAACAATTAATGATTTCCAACTGCAAGTGGTCACACCAGTCAAGTATGCACTGTGTGCTTGTGTCTGATGAGAATCACTGCATGTTTTCGAGACCACTTTGTCAAATAAAAATTTTCAAGATAAATAAAAAATTTTCAATTTTATTCATCCCCCAAAAACAATTCCAATTTGATTCTGCTTTCGGAGGCTTATTCCGCAAAACGATCGAGTTTCCCGTATCAATTATTCTCTGCTTTGTTGAGCTTTAGAGACGATACGCGTTGTCTATGCTGATTTATTGACAAGAAGAGAACCGTGATCACAAATCAATAACCTTTATGAGTAAATTATTTTCATGGATATAAGTCGGAGATGTTAAAATTTGTCACAACCAGCGTAAATAACAATTAATGATTTCCAACTGCAAGTGGTCACACCAGTCAAGTATGCACTGTGTGCTGGTGTCTGATGAGAATCAGTGCATGCTTTCGAAACCACTTTGTCAAATAGAATTTTTCAAGATAAATAAAAATTTTTCAATTTTATTCATCCCACAAAAACTATTCCAATTTGTACATATCATACATTAAAAATTAAATTTTTGAATCCGAACCTAAAAGTTGGAACACATTATTTGCCACAAATATCCATACCGTTACTCACCGTTGTGCAACTGACAGTTATCCTGCGAATTCTGGAAGTTTAGTTTAATACCACATAGAGCGTTTTTACAGCACTTCCCAATTCGGGATTGGGAATATACCGTAATTCGTGAGCTTTCGCCCGATTTCCATGTATGTGTGCGCAGACTGTGTACGTGCACGGAAGCTCCTCATGAGCTTGATTTGCGAATACCGGTTTTGTACGAAGCGTTCATATGTATGTGTGCCGGATCAAATTGTATGGCTACACGAAGATCGGATTAAAACCGGTCTGAAATTTGAGCGGCGATCTGGTTTACAAACACATAGATTGTGATTTGTTATCAATAGGGTGTGTCCAAAAGGGAAATTTCTAAAATCGTGGCTTCTAGCGGCCGCTGTTCACTTCGTCGAACAGTTTGGTGGCCATCCACCAAACAGCATGCATCGGAATGCAATATCATTCCGAAAATGCATCTAAGCGGAAAGGGCGCGCGCTGTATCTAAGCGGTAAATGCTCTTAAGAAGTTATTTTAGGTGCAGAGTGAAGAAATTCTGCTGCTGATGAATACTTCACATGCAGCATAAATCACTTTTTGGATAAGCGGGTGAAATTTAAAAAGAAAATGTGACTATTATGTTATTTGCTAGGGTACGAAGGGGAATGCTATAGAAGTCATTCTCTTTTAAATAAAATAAGTACATAATTTCACTATTCCGCATCAAAATTCGACTTTTTCGTTATTTCCTACAATTTCATATTCTGTAGACTATTTGTATTGCTCAACGAGATCTTAAAATCCCTATGAATTCAGAATCCCTACATTTTCTTATAGGAAACGTAGCATGAAAATCAAGAACTGTAAAAATATTGCCAGGCAGATGGCCAAACAAAAGGCATACCATATTGCCTACCATTTACGGTATGCCATCAAATAAGGCATACCATAGGCCACCTCCATTAGTAATTCAAAATGCTATGCCATGGGAAATTGCTAATGGAGGCGGCCTGTAACGATTCATTAATGAGTTGAAGAAGATGCGGTTTTAGCGAGTAAATATGACCTATATACTCGTTAAAAGTGACACTTTTATGAATTATTAGCGATAGTTTTAACGATTTCAAATAAATTTGCTTTTGCGATTTGAAAATAAGTTAAAATTATTTACACATAGTAGAGTGAATTTGAAAGACGGGAAGAATAAAACAATAAAGGCTGCCAAAGTTGAACATAATACATCGTAACATTATGAACAATCTAGGGAAAATATCTAGGTAATGTTGCCTTTTAATGGGTTGCATGGGCCATAGGGTACATACATATGGCATGCATTATTATTATTTGTCGCTAATCGTAAGGAAAATTATTGTTTTCTGATATATTTGCGAACAAACTCGGTTTCGTATGAGGGATATGTCTGTTGATTGTCGATAAACTATCGTTTGTAGGAAACGCTTTCTAAATTGCTTCCTGGGTACTTTATGCTGCCGTTAGCAGGGCTCACACTTCGTGAACAACATTTGAAGTAGAAGCTGAAAATAAATTGAAGTAGATTTTAAATAGAAAGAAATTAAGTAGATGAACAATTGGGGTCACTTAATGTAAAGCATTATTTATTTTTTCATATAAAGTAGGTGGATATTATCATTTTTACTATAACGGAAAGCAACGTGAAAAACTCAAATTAGAAGTTTTAATAACTTCTAATTAATCAATTAAAGCATAATATCAGTTTTATACACAAAACATAATTATATTTGCAATCTTCAGCATTTCTTTGCGAAACAGCATTATTTTTGAGTTGCGTTTAGCGTTAGTGATTTGCAGTAAGTTGTTCTATGCATTGAAACAGCATACACTGAAAGAAAAACTCTTAGTTGGTTCAACTATTTTTAATAGTATTGCAACGATTCATTCAAAATCGTTAAAAGAACTACGGAAAATAATTATTTTTACTATGTTAATATAGTTAATTTAACGATATAAAAATAGTTGGCTCTGGTTATACAAAAAATATCGCAAGGTTCATGAAATCAACTGTTTTAATTGTTTCATAACCACGAAAAATAGTTCAAACTTCAACGTTTCGAATTATCAACAGTTTTTATGGTACTTAAACTACTTTGCAATAGTTGATTTCCACAAACGTAATTCAGTGAGCAAAGCCTTTGGAATTATTCTACGCAAAGCAGAATGGTTTCAACATTTGGACGCTTTTCATGCTCCGAATGAAATTTTTTTTGTTTATCAACCACGCGTCATGGTGCATATAAGTAATCAACAATTTTCTTATAGTTGTTTTAACTATAGCCCTAGTTGATACAAAAACAACTAAGGAAAACTGTTGATTTTTGCATACTCCTCATACTCATGCTCCTATTCTATCATAGAAGTTTCATATGATACATGGCAAAATTGTGTTCGGTTTGCTGTTCGATATAATTCATATTCATGTTATGCTGTGAAGCCTTTATATTACGTTGCATGACGCTATTTTGTTCACAATACAGCGTTTTCCGCTGTCGCAAAGCAGTGGGCTGCGGCAAAGCGCAGTCAAAAAATTAGAATGGTTTTGTACGGTAACGCGCACAATGGCTGCAGCCGAATTTGCGGCAGCGGCAGAATTTTCCAAATTTCTAATTCTGCTACCATAGGTTGGAATCACCACTAGGTTGAATTAAATCTGTTTGAATTAGGTTGAATGGTCTGGTGGAATAGACAAGCGATGGCTGATGTGTATTGTGATAAGCCAACCTAATCCTCGTACAACAGGATTTAGCAATACAAAGGAAAATAAAAATGAATTTGGTTGGTGCCTTGGTTGCATTGACAGCGACATTGTCGCTGCATTGTGATTCACCAAATTCAACTGCGGCATTCACGCCTGCCCTGCCTATATTTCGTACTATGTATATGGTTGGAATACCATTGTTTGTGGTTGCTTACTTTTTTTGCACCACGGACGTTGTTTATCAACCACGCGTCATGGTGCATAAAGGTAATCAACTATTTTTTTATGGTTGTTTTAACTATAGCCCGTAGTTGACGCAAAAACAACTAAGGAAAATTGTTGATTTTACTAAGATTTTTCTTTCAGTGTAAGACTAGAAAAGTGTTGCTGTCGAACCTCGATGCAGGAAAAAAAATATGAAAAAGAAAAACTCTCTTTGATTCAATTCGAAGCGAAAATGGTGTAGAATTCGAAGAAACTGAAGTTGGGAAGTAGCTATCATTTTCAAAATAAAAATTAATTAAATCTACTTCAAATTGAGTAAAGCGTAAATTTATGAAAATGATTAGACTTTTGTGGTCGCTTGAGAATAAAAACCGGAGGAAGGCATGGAAGCCGTACATGTTTCTATATAGGGTAAATGCACTAGTCCCCGGAAAAATAGTGAATTTTTTTAATTTTAGTTCCGTATTCTTTTAGTTCGGTATTCGGTATAATTAAGAGCTTAATATTTAGTTTACAAACACGCTTTTTCAGACATTACGATGAGTTGCGAGTCTTTTGTATAAATTTTGAGTTCAATAAAATAAATAAGTATGCTGATATTCCGAGTAAATAAACTTGAGCCAAATTGTGCTAGTCTCCTAACACCATGAGCCAGTGCGATACAAAACAGAATATAACTATGCCGCGAAACAACGATCAAGTATAAAACAGCAGTGCATTCGCTAAGACTGACATAGGTTTCTGTATTAGCTGTGGTAACGCACAACAGCTCAAAGTAAGGGAAGAAAATAACCAATATACACTACCACAATCGATTGCAAATAGAAAAAGAACTAACAGAAAATTACTTCTTTTAACTTTCTAAATATTATGAGTGTTTTTTTTTTAATTTCCAAAACATTCAACATAACTATGAAAAACCCAAAGCCACCTCACAGCGAAAAAAACAACTTCTCATGAGCTTTTCTTTTTTCTATCAACACATTCTATAGTTCAGCACGTGAACTACAAATGAGGAATATAATTTCTGTACTAGTGTTTCCAATGCGTATACTATATTCTCTGCTGGATAGAGGAGCAAAAAAACATGCCTATTGTTTATTTGTTTAACCTGATGACTCTTTCAAATCAAAGTGTTATATGCTATACATTCTAAAATTACTTAAAAGGGAAGGATTAAAAATTACCCTATTTTTAACCTGGTTTCTTTTGATTACAACTACCGTGAACGAGAGTAATATCGCCACTGTGGTTGGTGCTTTACAATCCAGCCATTTATATTTATGGTTTATTGAATTAACCCAGACGAGAACAAGGCACAAAGTACAAAATATTAAACGTGCAAATGAATGAAACGTTATCAAAAATGGAAAAACCGCACTGTTTTTTCTCATACAATTCAATTTGTAGTTAAAATCTATCATAAATTTGAGAGATATCATTTTGTGTGATTGCTTCTTGCCAAGCTAGAACTCGACTTCGAAACAAAATATCATACCATAAAATGATCTGCTGTATGCCTGCGAACATAACACAATTTTTAAATTGCTCAGCTTCTGCAAACACTTTGAAGCATATATTTTTAAATTATCAAAATGTGCTTGCTTGCATCTTCCAAATATATTTGCTCTCACAATAATCAATCAGAAATTGAGTCAAACACCCTCTCTGCCCTGATTTGCACAAACTTTCTATCTACATTTTTGAATTAACACCGAACTCAAAAACTACATACTCTATTTCATAAATCTGCAAAATTTCAAAAACCTATCTTTTGTGGAAGTATGCTAAAATCAATATTTAAATATGCACTCTCCATATATTACCAGTACACATCAAAATAAAAATCATTGAATATCTCGAAAGCGCTAAAATATAGACAGAACGTTCAGCGCTGCCGCCAAATGTCTACACCACATAACCATCATCGCAAATGGTTCGTGTAACGCTCATGCATAAAGTGGCGACGTCGCTATTCGCGAGACACGCACCAACTAAGTGAACAGCACTCGCCAGAAGCATCAATAAAACAAATTTCCCTGTTTCCACGCGCTTCAACGAAGTAAACGGTGAATTTCAGAAGCCGCCACATTGGAATTCCCTTACATGAATATGCTTCTACGAAGTGAACTGCACTCGCCAGAAGCCGACATATTAGAAGTGTGCCCGTTTGTACACGCTCCTGCGAAATGAACAGCGTTTTTCAGAAGTCGCCATGTAAAGAATTTCCCTGTATGGAAACGCCCTTACGAAATCAGCACCAATCAGCAGAAGCCGCTAGGGGAAATCTTCCGCACGAGCATGCTCGCACGATGTGAATAGGGTAAGTCAGAATCTGCCATATTGGAAATCTGACTACACGGACGTGCTGACACGAAGCAAGCAGTCTTGGTCAGAAGCCGCCATATCGGAAAGCTGCGTCCATGCACATGCTCGAACGAAGTGAACAGCAGTAGTCAGATGCCGCCATAATGAAAATCTACGTGTACGTACACAGAATTATCGTGTACACACAAATACAATAACACGCAGAGAAAGCTCACGAATTTCGGTATATTCCCAATCCCGAATTGGGAATTGCTGTAAAAACGCTCATAGTTTCATCTTTTCGCCCAAGCAACCAATAGTGCAAACCACTACCAGCAGAAAGCTTTCACGAAAAATATCTATTATGGTGGTTTTACACATGCGTCCAAGCATCCAAGCGTCTTGCATTTACACAGTTCAACTTAACTTTATTAGACTTTCCTTCCGCTTATTGTTATTTGTGGATGATTTGTGGACGAGTAAAGGTTTCGCTGATTTTCCAATAAAATTAGAATTTTTAGCTTTGCCCAAAAATTTATGTTTCTATATTACTATTCACATGAATCACTTCAGCCTCATAGACCCAACCCCCCCTTTCTAAAATCTATAGTTCAGTTGATTCGTGTGAATGCAAAACGCATCTCTGAAAAAACCATTCCAGAGACAAGTGTGGTGAATAGTGCCAGCACACATGCATGAGCAAAATATGTTCCACAAGCCAATACATACGCATACGTACGCTAAAACAGTCGCCATTTTTCCAACTAATGTGTTCATGGTGAACGAGAGAAATAAACCCCGAAAGTATACTCACTAGTATATACGGAACTCATGTCTATTGGGGTAGTTGAAGCTGAAAAGTTGAACAATCTAGACGTTCGTAAGCTTTGTGTTTTCGACGTTGAGAAGTTATGCTTTGACAATAAGTTCTTAGGAAAATTCTTAAGAAAGTTCTTAGTTAACTTATCTGAAATTTTTCGGTTTCGTGAATTTCGTGAAGAAACGGAAACAGTTCAGTTTTCATGGAATTTCGTTCATAAGATTTCCCAGTGACGGACAGTGAGAAACGCACTTAAGAAGGGAGAAAAGTTTCTCCGGGAAAATCGAAAATTTTCTGCACCTGTGCATGGTGTGGTGAAGTCGTCGTAAAAGGATATAATTTCAATCGCGTGTCGGTCAAATAACCTGTACGGAGAATTGAAAGGTAGTGTAACGGTATGATAAGCTCTTTGCAATAATGTAGATAACGACAACGAAGTCCGATGATGACAGTGACGGCCGTTAGGATAAATGTTCCGAAGAAGAATCTAGTTATTTTCTTTATACTCTTGTGCGTTCCATTGTAGACTTAGTGTTGAGGAAATCAAATTCGAATGGGAAATTGTCAGAGTTGTGTTAAATATTTATCTTTAATAGGGTATTAGGATGTAGATGTGAAAAGTGACGACGAAATGTTATATCGTTAGTTTGGATTTGATTGGAATGTGATTTAGAAAATTTGAGTGATTTTATACTGGAGGATAAGACAGAATATTCGGAAACTATTCAAAGAACATTGATTATGCATAATCGAACTTGTGTCTGAGTAAGCAGAGGTAATGATATTTCCGACGAAATATAAAGTTAATGCTGAGGTCCTAAAAATGGACTGTTTTCAAGGTGCTATTTCGATTTGTTAACCAAAAGAACGGTCACACAGACGGCAGGTGTATGTGTGATTGTGTGTGTGCGTTGTGTGTGAGTTGTCAAATAATATTAGGAAACCCCAAAAATGATCAGAGCAGCGTGGACGACGACGTAAAATGAATGTCTACATACATATGCATTTTATTCTTTCGGTAATATAGACTGTGTGGTAGTGAGCAAAGTTTAGATAAAAAAAAAGTTGAGTGAATGTGGTGAATATAGTGAACTTGAGAGTATTTCGAGTGACAGAAAGTCCATTCAGGATTTTATTTGCAACATTGGCATTTGCATCTTTTTGTTTGAGAAATGGTAGATGAATTTTGTGTTGAAACTGTTCGGATTGTAATATAACATATTCTGATTTTCAACTAAAGCCTCTTGCCGAAAAATCAATACATGAATGTATGAAACATCAAACGGGTTTTTAAATGAGTTTACATTTTATAGTTTTACCAACTGTCATTTTCTGATATACATGTGGCCTAGAAGTTGATTGTTAAGTCGTAAGACCACTGAAGTTCAATTCGCAGAAATCTATGTCAATAAATAATCCAATATTCAACTTCAAGACCCCTGCAGGGACAGTTTATTAATCCAACCGAGCTAACGGAGAGCATTGGAGAAGTTGGCAACACATATTCTAATTGAAAACGATATAACGTTAGGAAAATGTTGCTCCTGAAGTCCGAATAAATGAAAGGAAAAGAACAGACGATGTATTTTAACTTAAGAAAAAATTGCCATGGAATAATTGGTGCGAGTAAAAGATTAGTAAAAGCTGTATGCCAACAAAATAGTCAAAATATTCAATTGGTTGTGGATTTCATAATAAAGAATAGCCATCATGAGACTTCTTAGTAATGAGCAACTGACTTAAAGTCTATTTAGAGGAATAAAATGCCTTGTGACCTATGGCTACACTTCGTTTTAAATAATGAATACTGGCGGGAGTGTTTCATTGAGAAAGCTATATTTTGTACGGTCTTAAGTCTTGAATTTCAGAATAAAAACTATTATTCACGTTAATATTCAAAACCCTCAATTCTTACTCATCCCAAATCGACCTTTACATTGAAAAAATATTTTCTCTGCGTAGGAGCATTCAATTATACAAATCCAAAGCAAACACCCACATTCCTTCATCCATCCTTCCGAGCACAAGCTACTCTGTTTTGAACGTCTTCTTTCAATCAAACCGATCCCGAATTTTTCTTCAATCTATACAAATTTGCGATACAGGAAGTCAACGAGACAGTCTGTTATCACCAATTAGAAGTAGGATACAAATGCGACAGTACTGTTCAACAAGCACTATAAGTTGTTAGCTCTAGACCAGCCATACTCAACCTTTTTTATTTAAGGGCCACTAAGAAATGAGTACTAAGCTACGTAGGCCGCAGTCTTGTGACAGCTGCAAAAACAAAGGCCAATAAACAAGAAACATCATGGTGAAAACAACATTTAGTACAAATTTAGTACGACCTCTGACAGTCTGACAACATTTTCACAATTTTAGTTAAATCAAGCTTGAAATTGCTACTGCAATTCTTAAGATGTCGTGTTAGTGGAAATCAGAAAGCCGATTTCTATCAACTTTTTTTTGCATATTTCATTTTCAAATATGATGATTCGCACAGATAAGTCGATGTAAACAATGTCAAAAGCAACTGAGCGCAACTCTCTACTGTCTTATAATTTGCCGGTACCAGTTGCCACAATTCCACATACTCCTTTACCTCTTTATTTTCGTTAAATATAACCTCCAAATTCCAGTCATTTTTAACTTCAACGGTTTCATAAAACAATTTTGGAAAACTGAATCCTAGCTCTGCTAACTGACTTATAACTACTGATTCAAAGCGCCAGGGGTTTTCAATAAGCAAACAAAATTTCTTGAAATTTCTAAACTCTCCAAATCTTCGTTTGAATTCAGTGGATAGTGAATTTAGGTAATTTATATTATAATAATAAATATATAAATATGCTGTCATTTTAATTAGCCAATGAAAGTGTGTGGAAAATGATGTAGCTTTTGATTTTTAATGTCTTCGCAATAAATGCTCAGCTTGTCTTCAAATGCAAATACTTTTTGGGTCATTGCGTTATAAATTTGCTTTCACCTTGTAAAGATTGATTCAATGCACTTAATTTCCCCGTGGGGTCCCAAGAAATGCTACAGGACTCCACCATCGATCATCCTGAAGTTCATTGTTAACTTTGTTGTCCTGTTGTAAAAACAATATAATTTCCATTCGTAATGAGAAAAATCAGTCGAGAGTTTTTCCTCTGCTTAGTCGCTGAGTCGAAGTTGTATCTAAAATGCCATCACCATAATTATTGCTTAGGTCTTCCAAAAGGTTCTTGAATTTTCTATGATTTAACTCTTGTGCTCGAGTATAGTTCACTAAAATAATGACGGTCTTCATTACACTATCTTATTTATTAGACGAAACACGTTCTGCCAATTTTTTTTGGTGGTGCTGAACAATCAAATAATGGTAGATTTGTTAATGTATATTTAGATTTTAATAGAGAAATAAAGCCGTTTTCTGATCCGGTCATTGAAGTCAATTTTATTTTTTTTTAAATAACATGTCAAAAACATCGAGAATATATTAACCCCTTATCTGGTATTTTTTGGGAAGTAATGTCAAAAAATCATCATTAATTACACTCAGCAATATCAACCAAATTTGCCGCGTTGGTGAAATTTTCATGCTAGGGTCAATAGTTAAACTTAAATATAAACAGCTCTTCACGTGGCATCTATGATATGATCGCATATGTAAATGTTTGAAAACTGCATTTGTTATATTTGCCATACTATCTAGGTTTTATTTTTAATTTTTTCCAACAATATATTCGAAGCCTTAATGAAGCATTCTTTCATGATTTC
>CANBKX010000094.1:0-15879 GCA_947369275.1 Nemotelus nigrinus
GGGCATACAATGAAGAATGGAGTCAAGGTTTGCACAACACATTACATTCCACACCATGCTGTGTTCAGGAAAGCACTTCGACTAAATTGCGTGTCGTTTTTGTTGCGTCTAGGAAAACTAGTTCCGGAGTAGCACTTAATGATATACTATTATAACAGGGCAACGATCCAAAATAAGATGATTTCAATATTGATGAATTGGAGATTGTTCAGATATGCCTTCCTCGCAGACATCGAGAAGATGTACCGTCAAATTCTCATACATCCAGTTGATGCAAACTATCAACGAACACTATGGAGGAGCGATACAACTGATCCAATAGAAGAATATTGTCTGAATACAGTGACTTTCGGGTTAACCTGCGCACCATTTTTAGCTATACGTGCAGTTCAACAACTAGCGATTGACGAAGGACAACATTTTCCTCACGCAAAACATTCCGTGCACAATGAGATGTATGTAGATGACCTGCTTTCAGGAGGAATAACTATCGATGAAGCAATGCAAAAACGAAACGAAATTGATAAAATGATGCAGCTAGAGGATTTAAGCTGCGGAAGTGGATAGCCAATGATAAACGTTTATTAGAAGATCTTCCTACCGAATATATTGAAATGAAGAAGCAATAGATTTGAAGCTAGAACAAGGATACAAATCATTAGGGTTAATATGGTATCCGTTGTCAGACTTTTTTACCTATGGAATTCGACATTATGAATTAGAATCGCCAATCACTAAACGAATATTTTATCTAGAATTGCTCGACTATATGATCCTATGGGATGGCTTGCACCGATTATCATTGTTGGTAAAATAATCCTTCAAGCATTATGGCTACATGGTCAAACGTGGGACGAACCAGTTCCGATTGAAATTGCTCATCAGTGGTCTAAGTTACAAAATAATTTGAACGCTGTCGAATTAATTAAAGTAAGTAGATGGATGACTAATAGACCAGAATCCAAGCTTGAATTCATGGGTTTTGTGATGCATCCAACAAGCTTATGCAGCCGCCATATATCTAGTTGTCGCAATACGGATCACACGCAAGTCAACCTTATCATGGCAAAAACGAAAGTAGCCCCTGTTCGACCCAGCACGATTCCTCGTTTAGAACTCTGCGGTGCTGTTTTATTAGCAAAACTATTGAAAGAAGTGCTAGCAACTCTCAAACTATCGATCAATAACATTTCGCTCTGGACAGATTCAGAAATTGTCCTTTCGTGGCTGAAGGGACATCCGACTCGATGGACTACGTTTGTCGCTAATCGAACCGCTGAAATTACGAGTTAATAGGAAACGTATCATGGCGACATGTCCAACAAGTCATAATCCAGCAGACTTGGCTTCACGTGGCGTCCTCTCCGCTTGAATTAGCGCACAACAAGCTATGGTGGAATGGGCCTATATGGCTCGAAAAGGACACTGAATTCTGGCCGCCTCAGAAACTTATGGAGGTCACGAACTTAGAACGAAGAATCAAATTTCAGTCAACTTACAAACTAAACATGTCGATTGGATGAATTTCATATTGCAAAGATTTTCTACGTACACAAGACTGTTACGAGTTACGGCATATTGTTTCCGTTTTGCAGCTACGCATCGAAAAGAGATATTAATCAGGGCCCTCTAACTGTTCAAGAACTTCAACGTGCAGAGGATTTTTGGATTAAACATATACAAGTCATCAAGTTTCCCACTGAAATAAATTCAATAAACCAAGGAGTATCAATCGAAAGAGGCAGCCGCTTGCTTAATTTGAATCCATTTATTGATAGAAATGGATTTCTAAGAGTCGGAGGAAGACTATCCAATTCAGATTTATCATTTGAAGAGAAGCATCCTATAATTATTCCAAGGATGGAAGATTTACCGAATTATTAGTACACAAATTTCATAAGGACACATTACATGGACAAATACAACTAATGCTAACAACAATACGAAGAAAATTTTGGATTATCAATGGTCGAAACATAATCAAACAATGCATTCATAAATGCATCAAATGCTTTCGAGCTACTGCAAAGAGCTCATCACAACTGCTGGGCAGTTTACCCAAGCCACGAGTGTCAATTTCCCGACCATTTTTACACACCGGCGTAGATTATTGCGGGCCCTTTAAGATAAGAGATAGGCGAGGGCGTGGTGCGAAAATATACAAAGGCTACGTTGCTGTTTTCATATGCCTATGCACAAAGGCAATTCATATAGAAGTTGTCACAGCCATGACAACTGAAGCCTTTATAGCTGCTCTCCGCCGATTTACGGGAAGAAGAGGGCTCTGCAGTCATATATATAGTGACTGTGGGACTAACTTTGTCGGAGCTGCCTTTGAACTGGAAAGAATAAAGTCTACGCTGACTGCCGTTGCTGAAAGAATTGCTGTGGATGGTATAACATGGCACTTCAACCCCCCTGCATCACCACATTTCGGAGGTCTTTGGGAGGCAGGAGTGAAGTCATTGAAACAACATTTACATCGAGTTCTATCAGATGCTACTCTGACCTATGAAGAATTTACAACCGTACTAGTCAAGATAGAAGCCTGTCTGAATTCTAGACCTTTATGTCCTTTGAATGATGACCCCAACGATACGACAGCGTTAACACCCGCACATTTTTTAATTGGAGACACCCTTTTGGCCCCTCCCGAAGCGAACATTATGGACATTAATTTAAATCGATTAGATCGCTGGCAACTGACCGCAAGATTGACCCAAACATTTTGGAACAGATGGCATACAGAGTATTTGTCTAGATTACAATGAAGACCAAAATGGCTACACCAACAACGAAATCCAAAAATTGGAGACCTCTGCCTCATCAAAGATGAGAGATACCCATCGTACAAATGGGCATTAGCACGAATCACTAATATATATCCAGGCAAAGACGGCAATGTCCGAGTGGTATCAGTTAAGAATAAAAACATAAGAATAAAAAAACAAAAATAGCATTATTACCAATCAATACTGTTTCAAATGAGACTGCATAGCCACGCATCATGGCAAATAAAGAATTTGAAATTAAATCAGCATGAATTGAACAATGCCTCATAAGACACATTGATAACAATAGACATTAGTTAACTGACTACTATATGGAAAATGACGACAGACTCATGACAGAATATACGTTACTAAATTTAATATGCTAAATCACCTTTTATTCAGCGAGTGTGACGCGCTGGAAAACGTCACCCGTTCCAGGATCAGAAGGCAGTCGGCATGGTGGAAATACCGTCGATAGCCTTTCTGATTGAAATTGAAAATTATATCCACGAGCGGCATCAGGACATCGTTTGAACAGGGCCTAATAAAAACTTTCAAATTTACAACATACTTCCTTACTTAGTACTATACTTCCAGATAGAAATATTGGATCCTGGCGTGCATCCTGGAACATCCGTCCCAGCCGGGGGAGAATGTTGAAAACGATCTACTTACAGATCGTGATGACCGGGATTGTTTACAGTCAAGCAACTTGTGTGACAGACGGGCAGTTGTCACTTTCTATCGAAAGTCTGGCGATTATACACAAGGAGTCGCTCAAGGCGCTAATGAGTTAAAAAGGTCATTCCGGGCATTGGGGAAATGGACATAATTCAATGACCCGGAGCAGTTCATGAAGCTACCGGTGGCAGCGGGATCATGTTTTGAATTGGCGACAAGTGGAAATGGCAGTGTGAGGTAATGAAAAATGAGCAGAAAGTTCGGAACAGTCGTGGCATGCAGTTAAATTTTGAAATTTGAATTTAAAGTGTGGATTGTAAAGTTTAGTACCTTGAAAAAATTAAAGTTGAGTGAAGGTGACAAAGTGTTTTTCCTTTATAGTTAATTAGTAAAGAAGTGATTAAATTTAACGATTAATATATTCTACATTTATTATTTTGTGGTCCGTCACACCTTCGATTTTCTTAATTTTTTTAAGAGTTGTAAACACTTATGTAAGCAACATGTGTGCAAAATTTCAAAATGGAGCTCTTAAAAGTCCATTTGTAAGAAATTTTTAAAGGTACGAAATACTATAACCACAAAGAAAATTTATAGAAAATGGTACCAACACAAGGTGAAACTTACAACATATGATAGGAAATAACTTGATGGTGGCTCTACGTTTTTTTTTTCTCGCGAAATCAAGGACTTGCATTGCTCAGTTCTGGGTAATTATTGTTTATGATTTTTTTTTGCAGGAAAAGTACTTCTATTTTTTAGTAATAGAAATAGACCTATTACTAGAATATAAATTGTTTGCTATAATTGAGAAAAATCATTTACTGGCGCCACAATAAGGATTATTTTCATCTCGTTCTCGTCAGATCATACTGTACCTACATATATTTTAAATTTCTTCTTTTGGTTGCCAGTTTTACATATTTTTACAACCTAAAATTAGGGGTAATTGCAATACCTGTAATTTACTTTGATTCCAAGAAACTAGTTCAAGAGTAAAGATCGGAGGTAGTTGAAGTTAAGGAAAGTCCTGTGTACGTATAGACAATAAATTTTATCAACATTTTGTATTCGGAGTGCAAAGAATAAACAGAGAACATAACAGAGGTTTGAGGGTTTCATACATTGAATATTTAACCAGCTACGGAAATTGAAGATTCTACAAAGTATCAAGCAAAAGTTTAAAGATATACGTATAGTTTTAAAATGGAAAAACGTTTTTATATCGAACGTTGCTGCAATTCGTTTAAAAAACTCATCATATTGTAAAAAGTAACCTCAGAAATGTATTACAATGGATGGTGGAAGCAAAACCAAACCTACAGTTACAATGAAAAATCTGTGGGGCATGACGAATTAATTTATTAAAATTACATAAAGCAAGCAAAGAAAATATTCAGAGCGAGTTTAACATTAGTGAAGAAGTGGAAGGAGAAGAAGTGAACGTTGGTGCCAGTACTTCATACAATATTAGAAGTGAAGAAAAAGTATAAACGAAATGGAATTTGAAAGTGTAATTAACGCTGAAAGTGATGTGGTGTTTTGTGATACAAATGAAGCAATGAAATCTTAAATAAGTGCCTTAAACTTATTGGTGAACCAGAATTTGAAAAAAAAGATTAAAAGAGGCTACTTCTCTCAGGAGAAAGTTAAAAAAAACTTTACTAACGTACTGTACAAAAACGTATTTAAAATAAAGCAGGAACTACCCACAGAAGAAAAAAAAATAAATAATGAATTATCTATAGTAAATAATATTAAAGAAGTATATTCAGAAAAGGAAACAAAGTGCTTACTTTTATCAGTTTTGCCAACGAATTGGTCAAGTGCCAAAGTCATGTTCGAATTTGCTGACGCAACCAGACATATGATTAGAAAAATGAGACGAGGTTATACTTTCCCGAAAAGCCGACGAAGTATGGATCCACATGTCGATGGTCTCATAAAATCATTCTACTGCGGCGATACAAACAGCAGACTGATGCCAGGCAAAAAGGCCTATATTAGAGTTAAGGTATATCTCAAAGATCATTTTTCCTAATCAAAATAGTTAATTTATCTACTTTATATTTCTAGACTGGTGAAGGCAAAGCGCAATTCCAAAAAAGACTAATATTGTGCAACTTAAAAGAGCTATACAGCCAATTTAAAACTGATAATACCGGCATTAAAGTCGGATTTTCGAAGTTTGCGGCACTACGGCCTAAATACTGCATTTTAGCGGGAGCATCGGGAACACATTCTGTGTGTATGCGTTATACATTAAAACGTTAATTTAATGATTTAAGGATCAAAAATAAATCTTCTAACAAAGGATTCTGATATAAGCTTGGCTAATGATAAGGACTTTTTACACGTGAAAAAAAATTTGGAGAAAATTGCATCAGCAGTATTAGTTATAAGCAATGGACTTATACAGATCGTTCTACTTTAGAAACTAGATTAGAATATACTGCAGACTTTTTTGAAACTTTTTCCAATAGATTAAATATATTGCTTGAACATTCCTTCCTAGCAGAACAGCAAAGCGGCTATTTAATAGAATTAAAAAGTCGCATTTGCCCTAATGAATTAACAGTTTTACTCGATTTTTCGGAAAACTATTCATTTATTATACAGGATGAAGTACAGGGCTAACATTGGACAAATGCACAAGTAACTATTCACCCTTTCGGTGTATATTACTTCGATTCTGATTTGCAGACTGTAAGTTCCACAAGTCTCATCATCATATCGGAATGCATGAAGCACAACACAACATTAGTTAATCTATTTCAAAAACATCTAGTAAATTTTTTATAAAATAAATTTTCCACCATGGAAATTATGTTATTTTTCTGATGGAGCAGCATCTCAATATAAAAATTGATTTAATTTTATTAATTTAAATAAACACTTAAATGATTTCGGCATAAAAGCCGAATGGAACTCTTTTGCTTCTTATCACGGCAGAAGTATTTGTGATGGATTAGGTGGAATTCTAAAAAGATTGGCGGCTAAAGCGAGCTTGCAGAGACCATATTTTATTTTATTTTATTTCTTAACCAAGCAAGGTACAAGTAACGTAAACAGTAAAAAAACAAAATTGGAAATTACGAGTACATAGAAATAAAACGAAAAATTAAATAAAATAATTAACAAGATAACTCCGCCGATCGCAAGTCTAACTTGTGATATGCCGGTCCCAAGCCCGGAAAAAGGAGGAGGGTTTGAGGTAACGAGGTAACTCTATCCTCAGTAAAACTTGCATAGTTGCAGCCTGATGGCTGAATTACATCTAAGCGTCTCAGGTCATTAGGGAGGTTTAGCCACGTTGTCAGACCTGCAACATAGTTGTGTGAACTCTGGCACGAGGCAAGTCTCCTGAAGCAACTATCGCCGAGGCCCCCCATGGAAATGGTTGAGCGATGTGCCGACAACTCATCCTTGTAAAAACTTCCTCTGTCAAGAAACCTGGAACAAAAGCCTCGGATTGGACGGATCAACGACGACGACCACGCAAACGCACAACGGATTATTCTCTCGGAACCTGGAATGTACGCTCCCTGAACAAACCGGGGGCCGAAAAGGCCCTCCTTCATCAGGTCGAACAGTACAAACTGAGCATTACTGCAGTCCAGGAAACAAATTGGTTAGGCTGCGAGATCAATGACAAGAAATCGCATACCATTTTTACAAGCGGTAAACCATCGGGCCGCAAGGAGTTTGGAGTAGCATTCATAGTGAACAAGCAGCTTAAGTCGCGCGTTACCGACTTCAAACCCGTAAACGAAAGGCTGTGTGCGATTCGCATCAAGGCGCGATTTTTCAACCTCTGGCTCATCAATGTGCACGCTCCCACCGAAGTACAAGAAGACTCTGTAAAAGACGAGTTCTATGCCTGCCTTGAAACTCTCTTCGACTCACTTCCATCGAATGATGTCAAAATGCTACTGGGAGATTTCAATGCAAAAGTCGGGAATGAAAGTTGGCATCGGGGGACCACTGGAGGGCACAGCCTCCACGAAGAATGCAATGATAACGGCCATCGTCTAATTGACTTCGCTTGCAGCAGGAACCTTGTTGTAAGCTCAACTTGCTTTCCACATCGTCGCATTCACAAGCAGACCTGGAATTCTCCAGACGCACATACCGTCAACCAAATCGACCACGTCCTTATTAGCAAGAGATGGGCGTCAAGTGTTATGGATGTTCGGTCGTACCGCGGAGCTAACTGTGACTCCGATCATTTCCTGGTGAAAACAACATACCGGTGCAGAATTTCCTCAGCGCACCAATCGAGAGTCAGCCCTCCCAAAATCTTCGCGGTTGAGAATTTGCTGAACGATTATACGGCTCAGGTATATACGACCGCGCTTGAGGAAAGAATTTCACCAATGCTGCGCGACTCCAGCAACGTAGGTGTCCACGAGTTCTGGGAAGAGCTCAAAAATGCAATCAAGAATGTGGCAGAAAACGTTGTGGGATACAAAGCCCGACGTGCCCGAAACGAATGGTTTGACGAAGAATGCAGAAACTCACTTGACGCAAAGAACGAGGCCTACAGACAATGGGTCCAACGTGCAACCAGAGCCAAAAAGGAAAAATATGACGAGCTACGGCGAATATCCAATAGAATAATTAGGCGTAAGAAAAGAAAATACTTTGACGAGCAGTTGCTGAACATTAATGTAAACCTAGTTAGTAAGAACAACAGACAAGCGTACAGATTAGTAAATACGATCAAAAATGGCTACCAACCCAAGACTAGCCTCTGTAAGGACAAAGATGGCAATATTATCAGCGACACCGAAAGTATTAACAAACGATGGGCGTCCTACTTCGAAGAGCTTCTGAATCCGCCATCAAACATCCTGGCAGCAGAAGCTGAGCTCCATGATGATACCGTTGGTCAAACCCCATCCACACAATCCCCTACAGTAGAAGAAGTTGATCTCGCCTTGCGCTCACTGAAAAGGAACAAAGCGCCGGGCGCTGACGAGATACCAGCTGAGCTACTCAAGTCTGGTGGGGCGGGTTTATTAAGTGCGCTACATCAACTACTGCTGCGAATATGGGAGACTGAGGTGATCCCAGACGATTGGCGCAGAAGCATCATCTGTCCCATACATAAAAAGGGAGACAAACTGCGGTGTGAGAATTACAGAGGCATCTCCTTAGTCTGTACGGCCTACAAAATCCTGTCAAAAATCCTGGAGTATAGTATTAAACCGTTCGCGGAAGAAATCATTGGCGAGTATCAAGGCGGTTTCAGATCTGGTCGCTCCACAATCGACCAGCTTTTCACGGTCAAGCTAATTTTGCAAAAGTGCTGGGAATACGACGTCGATGTATACCAAATCTTTGTCGACTTTAAACAAGCATATGACAGCATCAATCGAGGCGCTCTATATAGTATCATGCTGCAATTTGGTATACCGGCCAAATTAGTGAGACTTGTAAAGATGACCATGACCAACTCCGTCTCGCAAGTCCGGATCCAGAACAGATTGACGGATCCTTTCGAAACTCTGGGTGGCCTGAAACAGGGTGATGGAATAGCGCCCACGCTCTTCAACCTGGCACTTGAGTTCGCTATTCGGGCAATGAACCTGAACACCAGCGGCACGCTACTTTTTAAGTCGACACAATTGGCAGCGTACGCGGATGACATTAACATCATGACTCGAAAACTGACCGATGCAGAAGAACTTCTGCTTAGACTTGACACCGCAGCAAAGGAAGTTGGACTACGAATCAACGAGGACAAAACGAAAGTGATGATGCAATCTAGGACAAGGACGCCAGCGCACACGACCATCAACGTAGGGGACCTTTGCATCAAATTCGTGGACAACTTCATTTACCTTGGTAGCAATCTATCGAGTGACGCCAACGAAACTGACGAAATCAAGCGACGGATACAACTAGCAAATAAGACATTCTTCTCGGTCCTCCCCATTATGAAATCGAAATATGTGCACAGGAAAACTAAGCTCCGCGTTTACAAAACTATCATACGACCTGTGCTGTGCTATGGTTGCGAAACATGGACCTTGACACAAGCCTCCGAAAATAGGATCGACACCTTCGAACGGAAAGTTCTACGGCGGATTTTCGGGGCTGTTCGCGACCGAGATGGATGGCGCATCCGGTACAACAATGAGTTGTACGAACTGTACGATGAGCTGGAAGTCTCCAAGATCGTCAAATTGCAACGACTACAGTGGGCTGGGCACGTGCAACGCATGAATGACGATCGCATGCCAAAACGTGTCATGAACGCAAGACGTGTCGACGGAGCGAGGCCTAGAGGAAGACCAAGAGCTCGTTGGGAGAGCTCAGTGTATGCGGACGCCGGGCAACTACTGGGGCTCCAAGACTGGAGGACGCGGTCACGTGACCGAGACCATTGGAGGAATACTATCCAGGCGGCCAAGGCCCGACGTCGGGCTGTTGTGCCACGATGATGATGATGAATTAACAAGATAAATCAATAACAAATTAATAAATAACAAATAAATAAATAAAACATTGAACATATAGCTTAGGATAAAGGGTTGCGGATGGCTTTGAAAAGGGAGGATTTGAAGGATAATTTTGAGACTGTTGGAGAATACAGATTACTTATGCTATTGAATATCCTGCAGCATCTATTTATCGGCTCATTAGCTGCGTAAGTAGTGGAGTGTGGATATTCCTTAAGTAAACGAGAGGACCTGGTGTTTCTTACAGGGTTATTCAAAACTATTTTGCTATTCAGGAATACAACTTTGATGACGCCTCTAATGACGTCGAATGTGAAGCAGGCCGAAAGCATCTTTCTTCTAGATGCAAGTGTTAATAAGTTTAGATGACCCAGTCGAAACTCATAAGGAGGAAGGGTATTAAAATCGTAAGGGCTGTATAGTTCTCTCAATGCGAAAAGTAAGAATTGCTTTTGTATGGACTCGAGTCTGCTACTGTGGGTTTCAAAAGCCGGATTCCAGCAAATGGAAGCATATTCGAGAATGGGGCGTACTAGAGAGATGTATAAGGATCGTGTGACCCACAGGTTACGAAATTCCTTGGCACGTCTTTTGATGAAGCCTAGCTGTTTGTTTGCCCGGGAAAGTATTTTATCATAATGCAAGGTGAAGCGGAGTCGCTCATCCAAGACAACACCAAGGTCGACAACGTTATCAACTCGAGCTAACAACTTATTCCCGAGGAAGTATGTGTTATGTGAGACGGTGCATTTTCGGGAGAAACTTATAACTTGGCACTTAGCAATGTTGAGAGAGAGCTTGTTTTCATTGCACCAATGATCAAGTGAATCAAGTTTGGACTGGAGAAAGAGTGCATCGGATTTAGATTTAATGATATGATAGACTTTGAGATCGTCGGCATAAAGTAGATGAGGTATATTTGATAGGACGTCAGATAGGTCAGAGATAAATATATTAAAGAGAAGTGGACCAAGATGGCTACCTTGTGGTACACCAGAGGTAGCAGAAATATTTTTCGATAAAAGTCCTTGAAATTTTACCAGCTGAGTTCGATTTCCAAGATAAGAAGTCAGCCAGCTAAGCAAAGACCCACCAAGTCCGAATTTCAGTAGCTTTAGAATTAAGGTAGGGTGGTCAACTCTGTCAAAAGGTTTACTAAAGTCTGTATAGACTGCGTCAATTTGGTGTCCTTTCTCCATTTTACACAGGACGTCTGAGATTAGGACTGTCAAATTTGTGGTAGTTGAGCGACCTTTTCTAAAACCATGTTGTTGCTCGTTCAGTCGGGAGTCAACAAGTGGAGAAAGTTTATCGTAGACAATCTTTTCAAAAAGTTTCGGAATAGAAGATAAGATGGCAATACCTCTATAATTTCCGATACAGCGTCTATCACCATTTTTGAAGATGGGTGTGACATATGAAAGTTTCCAACAGGATGGGAAAACTCCAGACGAAAGTGATCTGTTGAAAAAAATATGAAAGGGAGTTATAAGCTGCTCTACACATTTGCACAAGAAAGTTGGAGGAAGAAGATCTGGCCCTGGACCTTTGTTGCAGTCGAGTTCCGAAATAGCTTTACGTATTTCGTCACGTGTAATTTTTAAGTGACTGATAAAAGCTGTAGGATTAGAATGGGACGAAGGAAGATGTGAGTTTGATGAGTCAGTAGCAATAAAAATATTCTGGAAATTATCTGCGAATAAATCACAAATCACATTAAGAGAGGAAGAAGTGATATCATTAAAGAACATCGATGATGGATAACCAGTAGTTTTCCGCTTCACATTTACAAAATCATAAAATTTTTTCGGGTCGCGGATTATATTTTCGCCGGTAGTCTTAATGTAGTTGTCATAAGCCTCGTGGGACTTCGTTAAAAACTGCTTAGCAATTTCGTTATATTCTTCCTGAATAGCTGAACTAACGTCAATATTATTTTTAATTCGCTTATAAAGCTTGTTCCTACGATTCCGTAAATGCCTAAGGTCCCTATCAAGCCATGGTTCAGAGAGTTTATTCTTTTTCTTTATCTTTGGTACATATCTCTCAACGGCGTCAAATATTTTATTGTAAAAAGTAGAAATGGCTTCCTCAAGGTCTAAAGTTGAAAGAATATTCGTCCAATCTATAGAGTCAAGAAAATGGTGAATGCTTTCATAATTAGCATTACGAAAGTCATATACAATTGAATTATTGTACGTTCTTAAGTAAGTAGAATCAGGAGTGGCAAGTTCAACTGAGAGTGCTGAATGGTGCGAACTATTACAAAAAAGATGCTCTATGTCATTAGTTGGACTTACCACTACCTCGTCATAAGCGTTAGTGAACACAAGATCTAACCAATTACCGTTTTGGTTGGGAGCCGGACAAACTTGCTGCAAATCATTGCCATAGAAGGTACTCATAAGGTTAAAGTCGTTGCGATCTGAAAGGTTTACAGGGAGCAGGTAAGTATCATTTTCATCGGGAATGAAATATAGATTGGGGCGATTGAAATCTCCCAGGAATATAACTTTGTCCTTTTCGTTTAGGGATGATACAAAGGAAGATACAGATTCGCATAAATGGTCGTATACCGATTCGTCGGATCTGGGTGGAATATAAACTACACCAATGTAAATCGATGTATTATTTAAAGAGATTTGAACAATTAAGTGCTGGAACATTACGTTTGGTGTGGTATCGATGCGTTTGCTTGAAAATTTGTTGCTCACAGCAATTAAGACACCACCTCCTCGCGTTTGGCCTGTAGAGCAGTAGTCGCGATCATCTCTGTAAATGGTCCAGCTACTGTCAAGAATTTCCTCGTTTGTATGTGAGTCATTAAGCCAAGTTTCAGTGAAGGCAAATAAATTAAAATGGCATGATTTGGCGTCAAGAAAAAGTTTAGATAGTTTACCTCTCATACCACCACAATTGTGGTAAAACAGTTTGAGGTTTGTGTGTGTTTTGTTAGGAAAAATTCCTAACAGATTGGTCTGGTCTTTGAGGAGATGCAGAAGTCGCCAAGTTATCATTCGATATTGAAGTTCCCGTTGCCGCAGTGGATGCAAGATTTGCAGTCCCTTTGTTATGGTTTCTCAATGGGCCTATATTCGCCGCGCTGTTACAAGCTTTTAGATAAGAGGAAAAGGAAATACTAGAATCAAGTGATTTCAGCATCTTGGTACGGTTAGTAGTAACATTGAACGGACCGCTAAAGAGGCGGTCTCGTGAAGTTGTGGGAGGCAGAGGATCAGTATCTTTGAGAAGAAGAGGTTTAGGAGAAGATAAGGAGTAAGGTTTGTGGTTGAAGGGGATATCGCAGGTAGGGACATTTGGATATATACACTTTTTCTTTACAATATTCTTTTTTTTCTTACTGCTAATTTTGTTGCTGACTTTCTTCCAAGGGCTGAACGTGATTCCTTTCCAGTCGAACCTGTCGCTATTTCCATTGAGATCGATAAAGAGCCAGGCATATTTAGTTGGTATAAAAACCTTGTACCGCTTAGGTGATCTACATTTGCGCTGGGGTAGTTGTTCGATATTGTAATCGGTGATTCAGAAATCAGCTTCAAGAAGTCTTCTCAGCCATCCATCATCAGCATTGTGAGGAACTTTATTTACGTAGAAAGACCAAATAACTACACCACTTCAGCTGTATATGAAAATGAGGAAAAGTTGCTGCGAAATAAATTTTCTCAATGTCTTAAAATTTCTTCAACAGATTCACTTGAATGAAAATACCATTAAAACGAAATACTTTTCTTCTGCAATATATTCAATAAATCACCCTACTGTATGAATATTTTTCTATGTACTAACTTTACAGTTTAGCTAATATAATGATACTGTATGTATAAGTTTACTCCATTGTACAAACAATAAATAATATTACAAAATAGTTTTTATATCTATTTTTAAAACATAAAATTCTTTCGTATCATATTTTGTAAGTTTTACCTTGTTTTGGCACCATTTTCTATAAATTTTCTTCGGCGGTTATAGTATTCCACTCCTTTAAAAATTTCTTGCGACTATACTTTTACGAACTCCACTTTGAAATTTATATGCATATTTGTAGTTTATATAACTGTTTACAATGCATAAAAAAATTAAGAAAATCGAAGGTGTGCATTTTGAAATATTTAAGGATAAAGGATACTGTAAAAATTCTTTTTGTCTTTTTTGTCAGGATGTTTCTCGGACTATTTTTTTTAAGGGCGCTCCCACACATGACCAGAAATATTTCCGGAAATATTTCCGGAAATATTTCCAGAAACATTTCCGAAACATTTCCAGAAATATTTCCGACAATATTTCTCTCGTCGTCCTACACATGACCGGAAAGTTCATTCATGGTTTGCGTGAACCAGAGCTCAAATCAGAGCTGCCGCTTTTGAAGCTGCATATCTTGTTAATATTAAAAAGCACGACGCACAGTGGTCTATTTCGCGAAAAAGGTGAACTTAATTCAAATTATGGACTTTTAAGTATGAAGTTGAAACTTTGTCCTATATGGCCCCCATCATTTGAGGTGGTAATTGGGTTTCATAAGTTTAAGGGTAAGAGCACAGGTGCTGAAAACAGCCAAAAATTGCATTTGTCTTTTAACCTATTTTTTAAATTAAGAATATGAAGATCAAAATACCTTTGAGTAATACAGCGCTATTAAGCTATGAAAGACATTGATGATTTAGCCTCTCCCCCTTTCATCGTGTTCATACTGCAGATAGTATAGGAATTCGGTGTTTAAAACTTCTAGTCCCTTTTAAGTTTAGAGGGTCACAACAAGTTGTTACGAAATAAGTCTAGTTGTATTCATTAAAGTCCAAAGTAACTATCCAAACTTAGTTTGCCTGCGGCTAGCTGCGGCTACGCTCGTAAAATCCTTTCAAAGTTCAGCGACCTTGCATAAAATGCAACATTTTGCGCGCTTATTGCGCCAGTCCGCTTGCTCTGCAGTATTTTCTTATCATTTGCACTAGCACATAATAGCAAGCATTTGTACCAGGTTGAAGCTCGTGAGATTGAGATAAGCACAACGTTAAATTTCATAAATAAAACAATAGTTTCTAAACCATACACTTACTTGTTATATTATTGGTAAAGTTTCAAGTGGCGTATGTTTATTTGGCTGTTCATACATTTATTTACTCATTCACCTGTACTTTAGTATCATCAAATTTCCCAACTTGCTTCTGAATTCAATTCAATGAAATATGTTCATATTATAATTCATATATGATCATAGAGTAATTCAGGTATGTATATGCTTAGTATCGAAATTATATGCAAAGCAACATTATCGAAAATACATTTTTACCTGTACAAAACAATTTCGTGCCAGGTATTGATTTCTAAAATTGTGAATATGCATGCATGGATGAATGATAATATTTGTAAATTCGATATGTGTTTTGCTTTATGCTGTAGATAGGCTTTTTTTACTACTTCAAATAAGTATATAGATTTCCGCATGTTATTTTTGGTTAGTTGATTTATTATTATTACAAAATTTATTCAAAATAATTACAATTGTTTCGATTAAACTTTGTGGGTAGGACTGCAAGTCAAATTAATAATACTGTCCGAAATCATTTGTGTCAAACGAATTTGAATAATCATTTCCACAGCATTTTCGCCTGTTGTCACGAATGTGATCCGAAATTTGGCTATCACGTCGCAATATTGATAAAAATTGCGTCAGCAAGGATAAATTCTAAAAATGATATTTTCCTCAACATTGAGGCACGAGAGGAGGATTTGGACAGCGGTTTCGTGTTCAGGCAGCAAAAATACTATGGAAATGTTAAGTCACACTCGTTTATTAATAAAAAAAAATTCTTTCCTCAAAGTGAAATTGTCCAAATTTTTACCCTTCTTGGAAACTTTTTGCTAAAAGTTGGAGCCGATACAACCCAAAAAATGGATTTCCCATGTTTGAAAACCCAAGAAACACTCAATTTCATACA
>CANBKX010000095.1:0-15158 GCA_947369275.1 Nemotelus nigrinus
AAATACGAACGAAACCCCACTAAACTACCATTTCAAAAATTTACGACTCCCTCAGAAAATAATTCATATGAATATTTGGTTCCAAAATAAAAATCATTTCTATCTTACTCTAATAGATAAATTCTCAAGATTTACAGAAGCTATAGTTCTACAATCAAGAAACTGGATAGAAACTTTGCAAACAAAGAAACACTTTGCAAACTGTGGTAAACCTAAACTCATTATAACTGATAATAAAACTGCATTAACCAACCATCTAGAAAATTTCCTTAATAATAAAAACCGGTAATTCAGGAATTGAAAGATTCCATAGTACCCTAAATGAGCATATTCGTTTAAAAATTACCGAATCTAAACTACTTTCATAAGCTATTGACATACACACGCTGAGAAATGACCGAAATCGATATATTAACATCTTAATATTGTAATAGTAACAGCATTGTCTCTAATACATAATTTTAACAGCTTAACCCTCGGAGGAGACAGGGGGTCAAATTGACCCCAGTGACCTTTTAGGTCGATCGCAGCGCTTATGCCTGCGGGAAAAGGGGGGTACTATAGGCCTCTAAGTGTATTTCTGTGTCTTGACTATAAGTTTACACCATTCGCATACAGTCCTTAGTCGTCAGTCGTCGTTGAGAAGCCTTTGAAGCAGATTAAGGGGTCAAATAGACCCCATATGTACTCGACGTCAATTTTGAGGTAAAAATTCATTTTTTTTACTTAATAAATCGATAGATTAATTTCAAATAGCCAAAAAATAAGTTTGCAATTGCTTTTAATTTTTTAGCAATATGACGTATAATCTGCGTTCTAGTGTACGCAATAATTTGTTAGCTTAAGACAATGATAACAATTTTGGCGATAGTTGTTCCTCCCAAGACGACAATATCTCGGAGTAATCGGAATCTGATTATTCAGATGATTACACCTTTTTTTTGCAACCCTTTATATAAAGCTAATTTTAATATTATTTTACTACGTTTTGACAGTATCCATATACATTTTTAGCTCAAAATATTAAAAACTGACAAAGCTATGATTTTTTTTTAAATGTGCAAATTTTAAAATCCTCACTATCGCCACCGTAAATATGCAAAATAAATACTTTTTTTTGAAGGGTCACTTTATGCTAATTTTTTATGATTCTGTCATACCTTGAGTGTATCCCCCTAAATTTTTAGCCAAAAATATTGAAAATTGACAAAGTTGAGATTTTTTTGTAAAAAAGCTGATTTTCGATAAAACTGTTTTTTCGCAATTTTTTTTTTTAGGTATGCTAAGGACATTAAGGCCACTTCTAATGCATGAGAACTACTAAAAAGGCTTCAATCTATACCTACAAATTTTTTCAAATGAAAATCTTCAGTGGCGGCGATTCTATAGACGTTCAAAAGTGTTCGGGGTCAATTTGACCCCAATTGTTCTCGATGATCGAAAAAATAGGTGTGTTCTCGGAGGGTTAATATTTTATGTTGGGAAGTTACAATATTAGGTTTGCAGTTTAATTTTATATATAAAAGCTGTTAGCTTCTTATGTTAAGAAAATCTGTATAAATGTTTCGACAAAATGTTTTAACATCTTAACATAAATATATTACTAAGCCAATATAAGTGTATTAACCACGGGTGGTGAAATTGATGGTGAAACAACGAAGTACAATGCTATTATTGTATGGGAGGATGTAAATATTTAATACGGCAATATCATAATGGAATAATCGGTTCTCGTCCGATCACCGAAGCTAAGCAGTGTTGAGCACGGTAAGTACTTAGATGAGGGACCGCTTGGGATCACCGCGTGTCGTTAATATTAACTATTGGTATAAAAATATAATATTGTCTTATTGCCATGTTAATATTTAATCCTGGCCAACCAATATAATATTGTAAGACGTTAATATAACTTATTGACGTGTTAATATTTAATATTGGCCTACCAATATGGTATTGTAAAACGTTAATTTAACTTATTGCCATGTTAATATTTAATATTGGCCTACCAATGTAGTATTGTATGACGTTAATATAAACGTCCTCAAAATAAACTTCCTCATGACGTTAATATAAACGTCCTCAAAAATCCTCAAATTAAAACCTTACTGATAAAAAACCAAGAAAGAAGAATATAATACCAAAAAAACCCTAGCGCATCAGAACCGCTAGAAATACTAATGTTCGAAGAACAGTAGCGGATTTGTGCAGATTTTGCGTGAATTGTTATATATTGTTTTTATACTGTTGCTATTGTCTTATATATTATATATTGTACGTATTGTCATATATATTGTTATATATTCTATATTCGCGATGTGAATACTTAATGCAAGCATTTATTGGTACCAAAATAACAAAAACACCTCGTGCTAGCAGTCCTATCTGCCTCACGTTGAAGTCAACCTGCTCTGCGAATTTTGTGTTGATCCGATCACTGCATTAAAAGTAATAGGGATACAAAGAAATTTAGGGTAACCATTCGCAAGAGCTTTCAAATTTTCTAGATCTTAGTATTTGGTGTGTATTTTCACTACAAGACCACTACGATTTGAAAATTTTATGATAAAAACGCTTACTAAAGCTATTTCAAATAAATACAAAAACAATCATAGCTGGCAACCCTATCATTGTTTTTCAAAATAGATTTATACTGAATATTCAATACAAAAAAAAAAATATATTAAAAAATACAAAAACAATCATAGCTGGCAACCCTATCATTGTTTTTCAAAATAGATTTATACTGAATATTCGATTATATAAAAGCACTAAAAGATTATATAAAAGCAAAGCATCTAAGTTATATGTCTATATGCTTTTAGAATCGTCAAAAATTGGTGCAACTGCACCAAGTTGTTTATATAATGTTATTTTATTTGAATAAAGCTCTTTGGCCTATATCCTCCAGTACAGTCATGGTATCATAACGAAATTCATATGACAAATTTAAATTATTCTAATATTTAATTCTGTGTCTAGAATAACTTAAATTTGTCATCAAAATTAGTTTACATCAATACGTCCTGCAAATTTCACGATGATCCATTGTTTTTCTTAGAAGTTATGTCGAATCGAAATTTGAAAAAAAATCCTTGCCTACTTTCAGGCACTCAGCGCCTAAACCTGGCTCAAAATTTTCAATTTTTTATCATAAACAAGCTACAAAAATAATAAGTTTTCATTCTTATTACTTTTTTTTAACAAAAATTTCCACGGCTTGGAAATATAGGTGTACCTGAAAATTCACTTAAATGCCCGCCGCCGCCAAAAAGTTTAGGATATCTGAATTCAAGCAAGTCATGGACCTACCTGTTATATACATCTATGTTCTCCGAAAGTTTCAGCTCAATCGAATTGGCCACCCCAGAGATTATATCTCTTAACCATTTTGCTGATCTAATTATATATATATATATATATATATATATATATATATATATATATATATATATATATATATATATATATATATATATATATATATATATATATATATATATATATATATATATATATATATATATATATATATATATATATATATATATATATATATATATATATATATATATATATATATATATATATATATATATATATATATATATATATATATATATATATATATATATATATATATATGACGATTTTCGGCGAAGCGATTTTCATACTAATGTTCTTCGAACATTAGTAAAAACTTTAGCGTACCTGAACCGCTAGAAACACTAATGTTCGAAGAACAGTAGAAGAATCGTGTGATATTACCACTGGCATGAATTTGAAAGCAAAACACGGATTAATTATTTTCGTTTTCAGCTGCTTATTCCACAAAATTTTGAAAACAGCATCTCATATAACACCAATGAAGAAAATGCTCAGTGCCTGCAGCACTGTAACTGAAGTTGGTGTTTGGGGCTGCGATCCGAAAATTTTGCAGAACTTTGGGACTTGAAACATCGGTTATTTATTTTCATTGTAAATGTTTCCGGTATGAATACTAACTGTAAGCAATTATTGATACAAAGGTAGCTCAACCGACTTGTGCTGGCAACCTTTCGCCAATATCAAAGCCAAGAATATGTCACATCTGCTTCACGTTGTTATATTACATTCGAAGTTATAGGAGTAAAAAGAAATTTAGGGCTACCTGCAGCAAGTTTTTTCAAATAATCGAAAGCTTAATATTTGATGTTTATTGTCACTACAATATCATTACCAAATGAAAATTCTACGATAAAACCGCTTAATAAAGATATTGCAAACAAACTTAAAACCAACAATAGCTGGCAACCCTTTCGTGGCTTTTCAACCAAATTTGGCCTGAATAATGTTTATAAAAGGTTCCATTAATTGTATGAAATTCGTATTGATTTCATGGCTGCACTGGAAGTTATAGGGCAAAAAGTTTTATTTACCTGAGCGAATTTTCAAAACCAAAGACACAAAAAATACCATAGCTGGCAGCACCAATCGAATTTTGCAACCAAATTTCTATCAAATAGAGTTTAGAGTAAGGTGCAGCTTTTGTGTCAATTTTATGAAAATCTGGTTACTCATTCATAGGGGGGTTCATAGGGGAAAAAGCAGTTTTTTTTTCTTTGTAATTTTTCAAGCTGGCACCACTGGCACAGAGTTGCCCACAATTCAAAATCGCTTCTATCAAACCTGGTTCTACTTTAGTTCAATGCATTATGTAAATTTCAATGGTATCTGATTATTGGTTCGTGAATTCCCGTGAACAGAAGTTTTTGATGCTAAAAATATAGGTTAACTGGGAAAGGGTTACCGTTCTTGTCCGACATGAAATTTGCAAAGTTTTACTTTGAACGTGTGGATAAAGCATAAGATTAGTATACAGGTTGGTTTTATTGTAAGAAACGGACATTTTTAGGATATTCGATGATTTGAATGTTTTCACTGCCAAATTTTTATTTTTTCAAATTTAAGACACCAAAATTATCATAGTTGGCAGCTCCAACCGAATTTTTCAACCAAATTTTAACAAATTATGGCTTAAAATAAGATCCAACTACCGTGTGAATTTCGTTAAAATCGAACGATTCAATCAGAATTTATAGGGCTAAAAGCAGTTATCTTTTTTAGTGATTTTTCAAGATGGCACCACTGGCACAGAATTGCCCGCATTTCAAAATTACTTCTATCAGACTTGGTCCTATTTAAGACCAATACAGTCTGCAAATTTCAATTCCACTTCAAAAAGGTTCCATTAATTGTATGAAATTCGTATTGATATCATGGCTGCACTGGAAGTTATAGGGCAAAAAGTTTTATTTTCCTGAGCGAATTTTCAAAACCAAAGACACACAAAATACCATAGCTGGCAGCACCAATCGAATTCTGCAACCAAACTTCTATCAAACAGAATTTAGAGTAAGTTTCAGCTACTGTGTCAATTTCATGAAAATCTGGTAACTTATTCACATTTCATAGGGCAAAACGAAGTTTTTTTTCTTTGTGATTTTTCAAGATGGCACCACTGCCACCGAGTTGCCCACAATTCAAAATCGCTTCTATCAGACCCGGTCCTACTTAAATCCAATGCATTCTGGAAATTTCAATTGTTTCTGATTATTGATTCGTGAGTTCCCGTGAACAAAAGTTTTTGATGCTAAAAATATAGGTTAACTGGTTGTCCGACATGAAATTTGCACAGTTTTACTTTGAACGTATAGATAAAGCAAAAAATGTGTATGCAGATCGGTTAAAGTGTAAGAAACGGACAGTTTTTAGAATATTCGATGGTTTGAATGTTTTCACTTCCATATATTTATTTTTCAAATTTAAGACACCAAAATTATCATAGCTGGCAGCTCTAACTGAATTTTTCAACCAAATTTTTAATAAACGTGGTTTAAAGTAAGTTTCAGCTGCTGTGTGAATTTCGCCAAAATCGAATGATTGAAACAGAATTTATAGGGCTTAAAGCAGTTATCTTTTTTAGTGATTTTTCAAGATGGCACCACTGGCACAGAATCGCCCGCATTTCAAAATCGGTTCTATCAGACCTGGTCCTATTTAAGACCAATATATTCTGCAAATTTCAATGAATTCTGCTCATCGGATCGTGGGTTTCCGGGAACAGAAGTTTTTGATGCTAAAAATATAGGTAAATTGGGCAAGGGTTACCAGGCGTGCCCGTTATACCATATCAAATTTTTTACTTTGACTATGTAAACAAAGCACAAAATTTACATATGAGTGGCTTTTTTTTGGAAAAGCGGCATTTTTTCAAAAGAGACGATGATTTGAAGGTTTTCACTTTGAGTGCCTGCCCTAGCTACAGGATTGCCAAAACGCTCATATTAAGCAACACAAATTTACAACTCAATAATACCAATATGTCCTGAAAATTTCGTAATGATTTAATAGCTTTGTCAAAGGTTATCGCAATTTAAAAATTTTCAAGTTTTTCCGTTCTCTTTTTAGGCACCTAGCGCACACATGGGGCTAAAAAATTCCAAAACATTATCCAATTCGCATTAAAAACACGTTCGAAATTTATTTTGTGAACTTTATTTTTGCAAAAATTATTTGTATACGGAATAATAGGTATATTACAAAATCTTTTAAATATGGAAATATGAATTTTTGGCCGAATCGATTTTGACTTGTCGGATGGATGTGAGACGTATTCCCTAGATAAGTTCAACATGGCCCACCTCCATTTAGATTGTAAGCTTGTCCACGTTTGTGGAGATTCGCCGGCCGGTACGAGAAAAAAGACGTATGGTAGTTGCCGCCGCCACTTTCCCCCTTTTTGGAGGAAATATCTATGCGATTCCTACTACATAATGTGGGAATGTATACCAGGCAATCAGATATCACGAGCCAAAAACTTACCCAGAATCAAGTGAACGTATATCATACGCTTGGCTTGATTAAAAACTCGCTGAATCGATCTGTCTGTCGTGCCTGTATGTAAATATACAAAGATCTTACATACGTTTTACCTGATCTCGTACCTGTATGTAAATATACACATATCTACCATACGTTTTTTAGCCGATCTGACACCAGACACGATGGCGCCAAGAAATCAGCCGCTATATTGGACACATTATGGATTTCGTGAATGAATAAACATGTTTATGTGGGTCGAGATAAGCCAATTGAGACGTCGTCGACAGTCAAACGGTAGTCAGTAGCGTTATTCAATTTACTTTTGCACACTTCACCGTATGAACGAATGGGTGCACGTTTTTTGCGGAAGGTCATGATCTCGCGACTTGCATACATTTTTTCGTGTTGATTTGTGAACAATCTTTGATTAATGAATGAAAGAATTTTACATTTTTGAAATCAAGTTTTTTATTCAGGCATGTAACTGTATAGTAGTAATAAAACACAAATGTTTTTTACTTGTGCCTGTTCCAGACGCTACGTTTTGTACAACGTTTTATCTGCACAGTCTTAAACGTTGCAGATAAAACGTGTGTTGATAGGAAAACTGTGCAATTTTGAGAACTGCGCGGAGACGGTACAGTTGCAGCGATAACTGAGGTGGTAAGGCATAATTATCCATGAATTGTGCCGACAAGTCGTTACGTGTGGACGATTAGCTACGTTTTTTATTCATTTTTAGCAAATGGCAAACCTTCGACAATGTTCACGGGAGTTTCTGACTGAGTTTATTGCCTTGTACGAAAGTATTTTCTTTTGTGATATATGGTTTCACTAATTCCAATAAATGAATGTATGTGTCTATGTCCATTCTCAAGTAGTTCCACCAATCATTAGGCTCATCACTTAATTCACGCAGTAATTTAATGCCATTTCCTCGACCACTGTGAACGCCGGATTCTTTGGAGATGTTCCATTTGTTTCTTTTTCTTCACGAGGCAACATGCACAAATTGACCAGAGTAGTAGTTCCTCCATGGTGACGCCACTAAAACTGCGCTAAAATAAATACAGATTTGCATCATCTGGACGCTCTTTATTTGTGCAACGTTTTGACTGCGCAGATAAAACGTTATGCAAAACCCAGCGTCTGGACCGGGCTTCATGATTCATGGCACACAATCTTTTACAGACTAAGTATAGGTCAATGAAAACTGCGCATTTAATCATTATAAAAAGAATACTTCCTATTATTTTACAGCAATAGTTAAAAATAGGTGTTCGTTTCTATTTTTTCACTATAATACGAACGTCATAAGATCCACAAACATCTTTTCCGTTGGCGTAGTAGCATTCTGGCGATAGTCATAAATGTTCGGCTTCAATGTCATCAGGTGCAGTAGCGGCGCTCATAAGTAGCGAGCAAAAATAACATTTCACGAGATCTTTTATGTTGGTGTAAAAAATCCGCTACATACGAGTTTTGAAGCTTTTCTTTCATCTAGAGCTAGATTAGCAAAGGTTTTGAATCGGACATACTTGTACTTCAGTTTCAACATGTTGACTGTTAGCTTCAGTCGTTACAAGACGTCTTTTATATTAATCCAAGCCCTTTTACAAAAACTTTATCATCCTTTCTTTTTATAATTTTTTCAACAAGGTATGTGTCGGGGTATTTTACTGGAGACAGCTCTGAATCCACCTTGAATTACATTTTCTTCCAATGTGTATGCACGGGGCTGTGTTTTTCTTACTTCTTTTATTTTATATATTTCTGTAGACCAGTTAGGAGTGTATCCTTTTTCAAACATCTGTTTATGTTTGCTTATGCGCACATGCTCGCCAACTTTAAATTTAGGCTGTGATGTTACCTTAACTTTCCTGTAAACACTCGAGAGTATTTGCACTTCATTGGATGTATTTACATCTATTGTACGTATTTTAATAACCAGATTTTTTGTTTTGCTGTATCGGGTGACTAGCCTATGTAAGGAATCGAACCAGCAGAAATTTCCATTCAGGCTAAAGTTCTTCCACATAATATCCTTAAGTATTCGGTTAAAACGTTCCACAATCGACGCTTTAAGTGCACTTTATGTTGAATAGTGATTAGTTTCATACGTTTTCATCAAATGTTGAAATATCTTATTAAAAAATTCTTTCCCATCGTCTGTTTGTAGGTTTCTCGGAAATCGTTTTTCTTAAAAAAAATTTTTCATTGCTTTGGCCACTTCTTTGCCACTTTTGTTTTTAACTGGTAATGCCTAAGCGTACTTTGGAAAGGCGTCAGTTACTGATGCTTCAAATACATATTGGCCCAATCTAGAGCATCTCGGGTTGGGCCACCACAGGCCAATTCGAGAACAGATGCTGCTGTCCACACCATGGTCAGAGCTGGTGAGCTTTAGTTGTCTATTCAGCCTGTCAAATCCGTTTGGTTGGTGCATGTTGGTGCCCAAATTCCACTCAGATCAGAATGCGGGCCAATATCGACCAATCGTAGCCATCTCAAACCAAGATGGTGTACACATATTGGCCATAGGCTTTGTTGGTCTGGCTTGGGCCAATATGTATTTCCTACATGAGAAGAAATTTGTAGCCTTGATTCTGTGATGAGTATACACTCATGTCAACCAAATCCGCCTTTGATAAATCATCGATACCTCTGATGGTGACACGACGCCGTTTAAAATTTTTACGAGCAGCTCTGTGTAACTCGTTAACAATTTGTCTTCAACTCATAGTCATGAAATGTATAAATATTAGCCGTTCACGTATTTTTTTGTTAAAAATTAATGAAAAAATGGTGCGATTTGTTCATCCATTTACAATGATGGTTGGGTGCGGAAAGACAAGCTTAATAGAAACACTTCTTAGAAACGACTCTATGATACAGCGGCGGGTGAAGATGGTTATTTGGTGTAATGCTGAAAGTCAAGTTGTTCCAGCAAAAGTAGGTTTTAACAATATTGAATATTTAAGCACGATTCCAGAAGAGTTTGTGAATAATGCGAATGAGCCAAAACTTATAGTTTTGGACAATATGATGTTAAATGCATTTTCAAGACAAGTTTACGAACTTTTTACCAAAGGATCACATCATAGGAATTTTTCGGTTCTATTAGTAACACAAAATGTATTTCATTAGGGGAAATCTTGCCGTGACATATCATTGAATTGTAAATATCTGGTATCCTTCAAGTATCCGCGTGATAAAAGTCAATTTCGTCATCTTGCTAAACAAGTTTTTCCTGAAAATAGTAAGGAGCTTGTGAGAATATATAAAGAAATTACTCAGGCGCCACACAGCTATTTATAAATAGACCTGACTCAGAATACAAATGATATATTACGTTTCCGTACTGATTTATTCAACAAAGACTGTGTAACGTGCTTTTGCTCAAAGGATAACTTAAAACAGGAGAATGGTGTCACGAATGAAACGATTAAAGGACAACAAGCATATGTTATACGTGCTTAGACATGCTCGACCGGGTTTGAGAAACACTATACTTAAGAATGCCGACCCAGAGGTAATTAAAACACTTTGCGAAATCACCTTGAACACGTTGAATGGAAACCACCGACCTCGTGGGAAGATATATAACCGTCTCTGTAAATATAAAAAGTGTATGCGCAAGCTAGTCGATGCTAAACGGTCAGTTCCACGGCAACGTAAAGTATTAATTCAACAAGGCGAATTTTTACCCATACTGCTGGGAAGTGTACTTTCATGTGCCAAATAGATATTGGCCGAGCCCAGGCGAGATCTGGCGAGCCCAAGTGTGTGGATGGTCCAGACGAGCGACTTTGACAGGGCTTGCCGGTGCTCGTGCCACATCCGATCGGAATGGATTTTGAGCACGAGTCAAAGCGATTTCGGACGAGCTGTCAAATGCCGTCCACATAGGTGGTCTCGTCTGACTTCGGCTCGCCTGGCCTCGGCCAATATGTATTTCCCACATCAGAGGTGATTGGTTCACTAATTGAGAAATATGTACAGGAACAGTAATCTGAATAAAATGCTCTTTCTGTCTCCTGAAGTATATGCAAATTTGAAAGATACTATTGATAGCTCTAACAACCAGAGCTTGTTCGATTAGGCAATGAATAAGATATTGAAAAGTGAAAGATTCAGCGATAAAACAAATGGTATCATTATCGAAACAAGATTGTAAAATTTTTAAACACGCGTCGTAGAAGTAAAGAATTTCTACAAAGAAAAACTCGATTGCCTTCATCGAGTGAGCATGTACGCAAGCAACAAAAAAGCTTACGAGACAACACGACACAAACTTAATATGCTTTTAGAGATGACAAACCTTCGCAAACAACACCTGTACTAGTGGAAAAAATTTTTGATTTATTAGGTGAAATCACACCTCCAAGGAGTGTATTATCGGCTGCAGCTAAGCGTCGTCTATCGGCAAGTGGAATAGCAAAAAGTCTGAAGCCACCATCGAAATTTAGGAAAACTTCAACTGGCAAAGATTAAAGGATAATAATTGGTGATGACGGAATAACACAATACACAGTACCTGCTGATATGAGCCCTGATGAAGTAGAAGACGTTCTAGGTGAGATAGGCAATCTTGATGATGAAAGTTTCAATGTCTTTAAAATGGAGAAAGAAGGTGAAGAAGATTCTGAAAGTATTGCGGATGTGGAAATGCAGGAACTGCCTAGTCATTTTATATTAAAGCCCAATCGGTTTGATCCTAATCAATACACGTCTGATCAACCCGTCAGAAAACATCCTGTTCGACAGAGTGAGAGACTAAAAGAAAAAAAAAACTCTAGCGCACCTGAACCGCTAGAAAACTAATTTTCGAAAAAAAATTTCTTTGAGTGACAAAAAAGTGTGGAAAGACGTAATACACTGTTTTGTAGAATCATATCAACCATTCCTTATCCAAAGCAACAAAACTCAACTATAACACAAATGATGAAAATGTTCAGTGCTGGCAACCCGAACGAAGCGTCCGTTCGGCAGTCCGAACGAAGCAGCAATAAGTTTACCATAACAAACTCATACTCAAATCAACTTATCCTCTGAATTTCGTTCTCATCGCAGGATTTTATCGAAATTTTCAGCGGTTAAACGTTGTTTGAGGCTGCCATCCGAAAAATGTTCAAAACTCGGAAAATTTTGAAATTGGTTTCTTATTTTTATTGCAAATCCTTTGCATATGAGAACCTAATTTGAAGCATCTGTTGGTGCAATATTTACGGAAATGGCTAATGCTGGTTACCCTGTGTAAGCAGCAAAGCAAAACACATACCAAATCTGCTTCACGTTAAGTTAAACCCAACCAGTAAATTTCGTTTCAATTGAATCACTGTGCTGGACGTTATACGAGTGAAAAGAATTTTAGGGTTACCACCGTCAAAACTTTTCAAGTTTTTAAAGCGTTAATATTTGTTGTTAATTTTCATTGCAGGATCATTTCCATTTGCAAATCTAATGACATAATCGCTTATTAAAGAAATTAAACAAAATTACAAAATGGTCATAGCTGGCAGCCCTTTCATGATTTTCGTACGAAATTTCTACGACATTTGGTTCATATTAAGGTTCATTTACTGCGTGAAGTTCGTTCTGGTTTCTACGCTGGACCGGAAGTTATAGGGAAAAAAGCTTTATTTTGCTGAGCAAATTTGCAAGATTTAGGAGACAAAAATCACCATAGCTGGCAATTCTATTCTAATTCTTCAGCCAAATTTTCACCAAATGTTACATAGAGTAAGATCTAAGTATTGTAGGAATTTTGTCAAAATCTGATGGCTGAATCGGAAGTTATAGGCCAAAAACCGGTTTTTTTTCTCAGTGATTTTTCAAGACGGTACCACTGGCACAGGGTTGTCCGTATTTCAAAATCACTTCTATCAGACCTGGTTCTAGCTAATATTAAGATATCCTGTAAATTTCACTATGATCGGCTAATCCGGTCGTCAGTTCTCGTGAACAGAACTTTCGAGTGATGAAAATAGAGGTAGTTTGGTGATGGGTTGCCATTCTTGTGCGAATCGGAATTTGGAAAATTTTAATCTGACGTGATGGACAAAGATTAAGATTTATTAATGATTTGAGTTTTTTGGCAAAAAGCAAAAATTATTCAGGAAGGGCGATGATTTGAAGGATTTTTTTAAGAGCCTGCCATTGCTACAGGGTTACCCACACTGTCTTTAAAATCCATGTGTGCTAAGTTCTAGTCTACATCAATACGTTCTATTAATTTCACGATGATTGAATGTTCCTGTCAGAAGTTATGACATATCAAAATTTGAGAAAAATTCCTTGCCCACTTTTAGGCACTCAGCACCCGCACAATTCTTATATATAATTTCTAATTCTTTGTCATGGGCAAACCTAAAACATAATAAGTTTTTATTTCCAGTACTTTTTGTTCCAAAAATTTTACACTGCCTAGAAATATAGGAGTACCTGAAAATTCACTAAAATGCCCGCCGCCGCCAAAAAGTTAAAGATAACTGAATTCGAACAAATCATGGACCTACCTACTATATACATCTACGACATCCGAAAATTTATACTCAATCGGATCGGCCACACCAAAGATTACTTCTATTAACCGATTAGCTGATATATATATATATATATATATATATATATATATATATATATATATATATATATATATATATATATATATATATATATATATATATATATATATATATATATAAATAAAGAAATATGAATTTTCGGCGAAACGAGTTTAATACTATTGTTCTTCGAACATTAGTAAAAACTCTAACGCACATGAACCGCTAAAAACACTAATGTTCGAAGAACAGTAGAAGAATCGTGCAGGTTTGGATTGCATATTCCACCACATGAGCTGCTTATTACGGCCAAACTGTTTCAAACGCCACGTTTTACTTTGGTCTCAAGAATGCATTGTAGCTCATATGGTGGAAAGGTTTCAGATATTACCACTGCCCGTACCAAAGCCAAGAATATATCACATCTGCTTCACGTTGTTATATTACATTAGAAGTTATAGGAGTTTAAATAAATTTAAGGTTACCTGCAGCGAGTTTTTTCAAATAATCGAAAACTTAATATTTGCTGTTTATTGTCACTACAAAATCATTACCATTTGAAAGTTCTACGATAAAACCGCTTAATAAAGATATTGCAATTAAACTCAAAACCAACAATAGCTGGCAATTCTATCGTGGCTTTTCAACCAAATTTGGCCTGAAAAATGTCTATACTAGGTTCCATTAAGTGTATGAAATTCGTATTGATTCTTGACTGCACTGAAAGTTATAGGGAAAAAAGCTTTATTTTCCTGAGCGAATTTTCAAAACCAAAGACACAAAAATTACCATAGCTGGCAGCACCAATTGAATTTTTCAACCAAACTTCTACCAAACAGGGTTTCCAAATTCTACCAAGGTTCAGCAACTGTGCCAATTTCATGGAAATCTGGTAACTTATTCACATTTCATAGGGAAAAAGCAATTGTTTTCCTTTGTAATTTTTCAAGATGGTACCACTGGCACAGAGTTGCCCAAAATTCAAAATCGCTTCTATCAGACCTGGTCCTACTTAAGTCCAATGCATTCTGTAAATTTCAGTTGTATCTGATTATTGGTTCGTGAGTTCCCATGAACAGAATTTTTTTATGATAAAAATATAGGTAAATTGGGCAAATGTTACCAGGCGAGCCCGTTATACAATATCAAATTTTTTACTTTGACTATATAACCAAAGCACAAGATTTACATATGAGTGGCTTTTTTTGAAGAAACGGCATTTTTTCTAGAGAGACGATGATTTGAAGGTTATCACTTTCAGTGCCTGCCTTAGCTACAGGGTTGCCAACACGCTCATTAAAAGCTACACAAATTTACAACTTAATAATACCAATATGTCCTGAAAATTTCGTAATGATTAAATAGCTCTGTCAAAGGTTATCGCAATTTAAAATCTTTCAAATTTTCCCGTTCTCTTTTTAGGCACCTAGCGCACACATGGGGTTCAAAAATTCCAAAACATTATCCGATTTACATGTTAAATACGTTCAAAATTAGTTTTGTCAACTTTATTTTTGCAAAATTATTTGTATACGGAATAATACGGATATTAAAAATATCACTAAAATGGCCGCCGACGCCAAAGGGTTAAAAATAATTGCCATTTAGTGAGAAGTGGACCTATTTTGCATCTACACCAATGTATCCTGTAAGTTTTAGCTCAATCAGATGGCGCGTTCCCGAGAAATAGTCACTGAATTTTTTTGATGATATATATATATATATATATAT